>VZTQ01007115.1:10474-81516 GCA_013400755.1 Pelecanoides urinatrix | reverse complement strand
GGGGCGAGGGTGGATCTTTTAGTGGGGAATTTTGGTACTACAATTTCCACAGACTGTAATTATCTGACAAACATCAAACTGGTGATAAGTCTAATTAGATTTCTATTTTAAAAGAAAATGTGCTTGATTTGGTGAGTTACACAGTCTGACTGCTGTTTCAGTTATGAAATTAAACATAAGAGACATTTAAGAAGATTCCTGTAATCGTCAAGGATTTAACTGATGATTTCTTAATTCCTAGTGCAACATACCAAAATTAACTTTCTACCATCTTACAGTTTCACTGACCTAGTCTTCAGTTTCCTTCTCTTTTCCTTCATCATATTTATATAAAAAGGACCACCAGTCCCACCAGAGACACTTGGGACTAAAACAATTTGTACCTGTCGGAAAAGGACTCATTTGTTGTGCTCTGTGTTTGTAATACACTTTAAAAAATTTTGCTGTAGTAGGTTGTAGCAGTCTTGTATATTGGAATCATTGTTCCTTTCCAATTTTTTTATATGGATGTAGTCGATCAAACAACTTTCTTTATGGCAGTTCTGGTTTAAATGGTTGTTGTTCCATCCACTTGCTTCTACCTCTATGTTTCTTGTGCCCCTACAACTCCTCCTTACCCTGTCTCCTGGGAATGCTGGCTCTAATTTCTGTGCCTGTATTGTAAACTGGATTGGAGAATATTCACCTACTGAGCAATAACCTTTTTTCTTTTATTTTTTCTGGGCTATTGTTCAGGTGGATCAGTTCCCCAGTTCAGCTCAACATGCAGCCACAAAGACATTTGGGGGTAGCAGCAAGCAGCAAGAGGCAGAGAAGAGCAGAAAATGACTGCTTTAGCTGCTGAATTTTCGAACCAAAGTTGTTTCACAGGCTGTTGACAAAAAAGGTTGAGCTTCCCTTCACCTTCTGCATGCTTCACCTTCAGTTTGCTGGAACAGGCTGATCTGATTTGCTGTGCTGCCATAAAATTACTAATGCCAATATAAGAGGAGGGGGGAGGAAAAGTTGTTGCCTCTTCTGGCAGCATCACAGTCTGAAATTGGCTTAAACCCATTATGGAACTGCACCTTTAGTGACATTTTTATATCTTAAAAGATAAGAAATATATCATCTTTATAAGTTTAGTTGACATATCAGATGCTTGAAAAGTAAGAGCTGCTGAGAGGTAGTGAATAACATAGTGGTTAAGTAGTAAGGTAGATATAAAATGTAGAAGTTTTGCAAAAGAATAGAGAGAGAAACAAAGACTGAGTATAGCACAAAACTATTTTGGCTGATCAAGGCTGTGACTTCTGGTGGCAGACATGGAAACGTAGAGACAGTAAGGTGATTAAATTTGAAGCCCTGGATTTTAGTTAAACTTCTTTTTAGTGTATAAATTCTTAGAATCAGGAATTTTATTAGCAAGTTTATCACAATACAGACAGAGAAAAATTAAAGTAATAGTTTATTTAGTATATGAGTTTTATATGCACTGTTTTAGAATGTCTTGTTAAATTCAAAATTAATATTAGTTTAGTATTAAAATAAACTTTAAAGAAAGGACTGGTTCTCCATAGAAAGGAGTATTCCAAGAAAACATGAAGTGAAAATTTATTAATTCAGCATTTCTAGTAAAAATAATCTTGTAACTAGTCTCCATCTCATTTTTTGGTTTCTTATAGTTGTATTGGAAAGTGAGACACTAGTCGTGATAGGATCATCAGACTGTTATCTCTGCACTTAAGTAGTCATGATTTTTTTTTTTTTTCCCCCCCAAAGCAGGAGCAATGAGCCTTTCTGACCCTCTGTAGTGCAGTCACTTAGTGCAATATAACTTAGATGACTTGTGAAATAGAACATAGATCCTGAAGCCCTCTAGAGGAAATACTTTAGTCATTTCCAGGGACAGGATGAAAAATTAGTAAGTCAAGGACATTCAATTTTTGTAAATAACTTTTAACATGGTTGCAGGTATGTGGTTTGTTTTTTTTAAGTTAGGATTTGCAAATTGATCATAGTGAGCAAATTGCATTGTTAGATGTGTCTTAAAGGTCATCATAAATTGAATTTTCCCAGTCCCATTTATACACTTTTAGGGAAAAGAAACATTGTGAATAGTACTGTTAATTAATCTACATTGTAACTTAAGTAACTTGATATCCTCAAATGTAGTTTATCTGATAAAAGGATAGTAAAGGAAAAATCCAAATTCAATCTTAAGCAGCTACTGTGTTTAAGATCAAAATGACACCTTCTTTTTGTTTCTGAAACTCTTTAAGTTCTTAATTACAGAGACCATAAACTAGGGAGGGATATGATGATAGAGATGTCTTATCTAAAGTAGATATCTTTAAAGCATTTAAAGCATAAAGGATCATAATATACCTTATATGTAAAATACATAAAATAATTGCATGCATTTTCAAATTGAAAATTATTAATAATTTGTGCTTGCTTCAGGGAAATAATGCACTTAGTATTTAACTTTTAAAAGCTAAAAATTAAGATTGTGGGTTTTTTCCTAAAGTAGTGCAATGTGAATAATGCAACCTGAAATGATTTCACACAACTGAATCCATTTCCATAATTTTTTTCATGTATTTGTTTTGCTTTTTGGACCGAGGTTTAAAAAGCCTGGCCTTAAAGTTCAGCTTGTAAGAGTGGTTTCTGCTGGTGTCAGGGTTTGAGGGAAGGAGGCTGGGGGAGTCTTAGATCGATACTGAGCCAAAGTCATGCGTCATCTGGAAAAGCATGCAATTACAGCCCAACAGTGACTAAAACTACTAATCAAATGCTTCTGTGCCATAAAAATGCATTTATGCTTCTTGCTAAACTGAAGATGCAACTTGCCACCCTTTACCTGTACAATCCTCTTAACACAGGTGTCCTGGGCTTCCATTTCCAGATAGTTAAGAAGCAAATTGTAACTTACTGATTGCTAAATCCTCTTAGCGATGAAGCAGCCTGAAATTTTGCTGTGGTCTGTAGAATTAGCAACCAAGTTACATTTGCTCTTTGCCTGCTCTTTTGATGGAATATGCCACGGGCCAGTTGTGTAACAAATTCCTCCAAGTAGCTCTGCTCATCCAGCACTTTTCTGAGTCTGCAACACCTCTGCCATAGCCTATTTGTAAGCACTTGATCATTAGTTGTGGGCTGAAACCCTTTGTTATCAATGGCAATATTTCCTTTATAAATTAGATATTATAACACTCACATTAAAGCTTTTCAAGTTTTCTTTTTGCTTTCACTAATATATAAAAATTGGAAAGAGAAAATCTCTTGGATGCAGGATGCACTGAGCTTTTTCCATATTTGCTGAGAGATCAAGTGATATCACAGGAAAAAACGATGGCAGCAATAGGTGACACATGCATTTTCACTGAGAATTAGTAATATACTAAGAAATGAAGTTGTCTTTGTTTCATGTCATATTTCTAGAAGTTCAGAAAAATGGCAATTTAGAAAAAGCTAATCAAGTAATGATTTGAAGACAAAATGTTTCATAAATATGAAAGTCACACCTAGTTCACTACTCTGACCTTTTTGGATTACCTTAATGTTACTTCTGTGCTCTTTCCTTATCACAGCTTTTTATTTTATTTTATACAGAAACCTGTAGTTCTTTATTTGGATACTCACTTTTCCCACTTTTCTGTGTTACTCTTTGCATAACTTGGTCCTGCCTGAGGTTCCCAGCCATGTTATCTCAGGGTTATGCTCAAAGACCAGGATTCGACATCTAAAGCATGTCCACCCGTCGCAGCCTCCTGCCTGTAACTGTGGTATCAGGTGTAGTAGGAAAGTGTGGTGACAGGAGCAAACCACTTCCAAAGTGGGACTTAAGAAGCTGACTGGCCTCTAATGTCTTTCCATGTTTAGTTCTCTGGCATATATGAAAACAAAACAGAGTGAACCAGAAGAGACTTCTCTTTTTTGAGACTTTACTGGGAACGGCTGCTAGAGTAGTGCAGCAGCCTCCTCCCTGAGAAGCCAGGAGGCATGTCCCCAGAAACATCATTTCATATTGTGCTACTTTTGCTGACATAGAATTAATTTATCCTGCTCAGTTAATACAGTACATTGCTCCGGGTTGTTGGGTCTGTATTGTTAGTGAGTTAATACATTTACTTTTTCACCAGCAGCTTTATTTAGAGGTTTTATGGACAGCTCTTATTACTGACACATTACTATCACATATCTCTTACTCCTTGTCTGATGTCTTGAGAAAAAAGCTTCAACTGTTTACTTACGAAGAACAGGAAAATAACTAGGAATGGTCTGAGAACTATGTTTTAGTTCTCCCATATTATCCTTTGGCAGCAGTGGGCTCTATAACTGCAACAGTGTTTAGGTCTAGGTGGAAACTGTGTAGTACTTTCAGTTTGGTGCTTCCTTGTCAGAGAGATTTAAATTTCAGGCCCTAGTCCCAACCTATGTCTCTTTTTTGCATGCTGCCATGTGAAAGATTTAATCATCCTAAGCATATTAAAAAGTAATATTTCAAACATCGGTGTGTGTGGTATCCTATGCTTTTGAAATGTTTCGTAACCGCTTGATTTTACTTTTTTGTACTGAATTACCAATAACTCCATCGCTTTGCTGGGCAGATTAATTTTTTTTTTTATACATTGAGCTGTAATCATATTTTATTCATGGACTTTTGGCTATATATTTCTTTAGATATGATAAAATTCTTGCCAGTTTCATGTTACTTCATAGAAGTATTTAATCTTGGATAAGCTATGGCCAGATCAAATAGCAAAACATTTAGAATTCAGAATTAAAACACAAAATAATAGTGATTTAAGATGTAGTAATATTTTTCATCATGTAGTTGAAGCCAGAGACTTAATCTATCTTAATCTGATACTGCATGAAAAGTGAGAGTGAATAAAAATTTCTAGCTCTCATTCAGTTCAATAACAACTATAATAAATTTGTCTGGCATCATCACATTCCATAAATATGTAGAATAAAAATGGGTTAACGTAAGGAAAAAGAAAAGCTTCTTTCTTCAGTAGGATTTACAGTTTGATTTCTTTCTTTTGTGATTTTTTTTTTTTTCCCATTTGCCTAGTTTTGCTCATTTCACACAGTTTGTGTCGACAAAAGCAAGAATTCCTAGTATGGGAATTTCCTGACAACTAATTGACAATTCCTGACAACTACCTGACTTTTAACTGAGCTAATCACAGATTGCTAGACCTAATTCCTCCAACCTTAAGTAAAGGTTCTTAAGTAAAGAACCTAATTTAAGATCATCTAGATTCATAGAGTTAACAAGACAACATAAGCAAAAGCTGTGGTGCTGTGCATGACGTCCTCAGTGTTTCCTTGAAATTAAACAAACAAGAGAGGTGCGTGTGAAACCCCAGATCAACTGATCCACAGGATTTTCCAGGTTGTCAACCAAGAGATGCTATCACCAAAACTTCTGAATATCCCTTAAAAAAAAAATCAAATCCTAGTGTTTTCTTTACTTCTTGCAGCAATCTGAAAGCAGATTCCCAGTGATTTTTGGCAACCATGGGAAAAATTGTCAAGCCTAACCTTCTAGTTCTAGGATTTGTATCTTGCAGGTGTTTAAACTATTACTTGTGAATTAGGTCCTAGACTCACAGTTGCTGAAGAAATTGTGTGGAGCAGAAATCTTGTTTGGGCTTTTCACTATAAATGTTTGCACTGGATTTGGCTATTCTTTTGATAGCTAGGATTTTTAGTAAAATATGTCAGTGAAGTCAAAACAAGAATTAATATATTTTGGCACTGAAACATCTGTAGCACTTTTTGTTTGATTCTTTTATGTCAGCTCTCTTATCATCACTCGGCTTTGCAAGCGTTAGTACTTGCTGACAGAGAATGCGATCTGGGGATTCTGACTATCCTGTTACAAGTTTACTTTGTTGATAACATTTTGCAGCCATATATATACTTCAGAAAATTTCAGTTTCTTTATATGTGTTTTGGACAGGAAGTCACTGTTCTGAAGCATCTGTGACACCATGCCTGCATGGTTTTGAATATGATTATGAACTGAATTTAATGTAGAGCCCTATTGCAAGCTTGTCAGAGATACTTTTAGGGTAGGATAAATTTCCCTTCAACTTTAAATGTCTGCCTTAATGATTATACTGATTTTGTCCAAGTTACTTTTTCTCTCTATTGATTAGCTCAGACAGACTTGTTATCTTTCTCTTCAGTATTTTTTTTCTTCACATTTAAGACAGGGACAAGTGGGCCATATCTCTGTATTACTTGTACAAAAGTTTGTTTGGTGTGATAGTGTTGTTTGGTTTTGTATGATATCAAACTGCAGTTTTTTGAAGGTCAATCTGTGATTAAGACTTTCCTGTGGGGAGTGCAAGGTGGATAAGTCCTCGGAAGCTGGAGAAAGGAGCTTTCAGTTATATTTATTTGTTCTAGTACTTTTGCTTTTAAGATCAGTCTTTGTATTTGAGAACATGGTTAATGCTGTTTTCTTCCTTATTAGAATTTCTGCCCTTTCTAAAATGGAGACAAGAGGGGTCTGAAATAAACTCGCCTCAATGTGCTTAGGCTATAGTGGAGGAAATGATACTTGATTTCCTAATATTTTTCTTTCCACCTAAGAATGGTTGCTTTTTGTTTGTGATGTTTGGTTTGGTTTGTCTTTCTTTTTTTTTTTATGTTCTGGGTTTTTTTGCCCCCCATCATCTTTGGCAGCAGGTTAATGGTTACTGCAAAAACACCACCTTGGAAATAGGGAACTGAAACAGGCGCTCTGAATGAACTACACCACTACCCTCCAATCTGGGGAGACAACCTTTGGCACTTATTGCAAAAAGGAGGAAAACAAAACCTGATGACATCAATTCTCCACTTCTAAGCAACACTACCCCTCATGCATGCAGGGTGGATGTTGTTTCTTCTAAGTGTTATTACTCATCCTAGAGATGTTCAGTCATCACCAGAATTGTTCTGATACAGAGGTGTTTGCTCTTTCATGACTGGGTAACGAGATGTGAAAATTTTATTATGCTGGTTCTGCATATTGGTTTGAGTATAAATAAAGAAGATTCTTCTAAATATGAATCTAGTTTTGGCCTTGTCAATTCATTTTATATTGTCTTTTTAGCTAATCCTAAAAGTTTTTTTTAAATTATATGTAGTTCAGAATATCTGGAACAATGGCTGGGATGGTGATCATGTTTACCATCTCAGCAAATGAAAGAGAAAACAAAGTAAAGAACTATCAAATGTGGCTTTCTTATGGTGTAGCTTGAAAAGCATGATGTTGGCAGTGGTGCCAGCTTAAGCATCTGCTCTTTCATCCACCTTGTTTGTGCCAGTTAAAAAAAGCTGGTAAGAAAAAGGAGTGAAGTTACCATAGAGCGGTTTCTGACCCAATTCACTACATAGCTGCACAGTCGTACGAAGCACGAGGAGCGCGCTGTGCAAGGTTCCATTCTAAGTTGGAACCAGTGCTTCTGCCAGAACAGATTCTCATCAAACTCTGTCTCGAAAAAGTAAAGCAATGTGTTACAGGAGTCCAGTGCAGGAAATAGAAATACTTGTCTCGTAGTTGACTAACACATTTCTCTTTTAAAATAAATGTAACGAGGCAGATTCAGCATCCAAGTATTCTCAGCTTAGTCACACTGGCATGTGGAAGCATATAATCAAATAAATGGGAGGTATGAATGTGCTGGCTTTTAGAGGCTTGCTATCACTTCCAGGTCATTCTTCAGCCATGCTGCTTCAAAAATGACTGGAGGCTGTTGTTATATCTTTATCAAGGAGAAAATTAATGAGGCTAAGGAAAAACATAAACACTTCTGTGTTTTATCACTTTTATGGGAAATTCATCAGTAACAGCATCAGTGACATATCTCAAGGTTAAGATTGTTGTGAAATGTGACAGCAAGGAGCATGCTCTTGTGTCTGAAAATGTGATACATTCTCTGAGTGTGACACTTATCGTCCAGAAGCATCTTTAAGGTCAGGTGTAGTTCCAACAAGCTTCTTGAAGCTGCTGTTTATTACTTCCATGATAATACCACAGCTCAAAAACACCTGTCAGTTTGTGAGGAAAAAGTTAGAATGTCTTCATTTCCTATTATTCAGTCATAGGTAATGAGGGCAGAACTATATTAAGTCATTTATTTCATGTATACGAATGTCAATTTAAGGGTGATAGCATATCATTAAATCAAATTTTATAAGTGCAGCAGTTTGTTCATTTGTTATTAACATTGCTTGACACATCCCCTTACAAAACCTTCTCAGATGCTCTGAACTCTTAAAATATTAATAATTTCAGCACAGCTTTTGTCTTGGTAATGTAGTTGTCTTGGAAAAATGCTGTCAAAAAGAGCTTGTAGTTATAGATGCTGAGATTATGGAAAAGTCCGTTGCTTTGGCCATGCTAAAAAAAAAAAAAGTAAATGAAGTTGCAGTGATGATGTGGTATTGCCATTGGTTTTGCTTATGGGGTAGAATTTGGGAGGATGGTTTATGTCTCAGACATGCATTTAGGTGAAGTGGCTGTGATGTTTGCCCTTATTCACAGAAGTGGACACTTTGGAGGGGGGGAAAAAAAATGGGTATTCATATGCTTAAGAACTTGCTATGGATTTTTACATTTCTGGAGGATTATGTCCCTTTTACAAAAGGTTCTTGTAGCTGAGGAGATCTGTCATTGCAAGTGAAGCTCTAACCCATTCTGAGGAGAGAAGAGGAACTGAGGTGGGAAGCTTCCATCTCCCTCCAGGCTGTGTTCTCATAACAGGGAGAGGAAGCTGCATAATCCACACATAGAAAAATACAAGAATAGGGACAGTGTGGAAGGAGAAAAAAAAAAGGTGACATCTGGAAATGGAAGCTGGCAGTAAATGAAGGGAGTTGAAGATATGCAGGATTTTGCTAGGGGAGAAAATTGAGAATTTTGTGATAAGAATTAGGAGGGTGAGAGGATACTTGTAACTGGGACTATTGAGGCAGTGGTATTGGCTGGCATGTGGGATGTAGCTGAAGGATGAGGACCGGAAAGGCTGAGGAGAAGGGAACCCTCTGAATGAAAGGCCAAGAGTGGGAGAACTGGTTTGGCTGGACAAGAGCCCAGCAGTGCTGGCTGGGTGCTGGTGCTTGAGCATGTCTGCAGAGGGCTCTGATGGGGCAGACATGGGGCCTCATTCCATCAGGAGAGGGAAACAGGAGCAAGAGAAATAGTTGTGGACCTGCACAGTCTTAGCCAGAGATCTGAGACAAGTGGAAGAATTTACGTCCGGTAAAGTTCAATCCGCTTTGAAGCCTGGAATGGAAGTCAACATTTTTGGTGTCAGTTGGTGTCTGGGAAACATTCATTCAAAGCGCTCATCCCACTCTAGTTCCTGTTCATGCAGATGATGGATCTGTAAACTCAAGTAGCAGAAGTCTGCCTGTATTTGCATCTAAAACACCCATCTGTATCTGTGTGAATATTACAGTGACGCAGAAGAAACTCATCCAGGAAGCAAAATTTAAACACGTTATACTTGCACAGTCAAGCATTTAAAGGTCAGATAATGCTAGAATGTAGGGATTTTTTTTTTTTTCGGAACAATCTTAATTTTTTCCTTTTTGTGTGTTTGTGCATTCATGCTATGACTTGTGATTTTTCATGAGTTTTTGTATGAAAGTTTGTAATCTAGCTGCTATATTGCTATAGATCAGGTTTGTAACAAGTAGGCTTAAAGATGAAACATACTGCATGACAATCTCTAGTTTTTAGATAGACTCTAAACTTTAGGAAAGTTTAGGACTGAAATGTTCTAAGCTTGGTGTTTTCGAGTGTTTTCAAACACATTGTCTCCTTCTGAATTGTGGGCATATGAAGATCCTTTTCTTCAGGCACTCTAAACAGTTTTCGTCCTCCTGAAAGGGCTTAAGAACGAATAGCTGATATTTGAGAGTCAGCTTAGCATGAAGATGGTCCTGAGGATTATGCATTTTCTTTATTTGGACTGAATAATTCTTAAAAAAGCTTTTAACGTCATTACAAGTTATATAAGAATTGGAAAAGATCCACTGTGCCTAAGCCTAATGTAATAAGTCAAAGGTTTTTTTGATCAAAAACACCTATGAACTGGTGTGTGTATTCAATAAAATAACATTAGGAAGAGGCATGCATTCTCCACCTACTTCTCTCTGTTAGCCAACCAGTCAATTTCTTCTAGATCTTTCTAGCTAGCTGCTAAATATTGCTTTGTATAGAAAATACTGCTTGTTTTTTAAAAAAAAGAAAAAAAAACAAACCCAAAACCAAAACAAACCACAACTTTTTCACTTTCTGTAACAACTACTACTTGGACTGAGACTGTAGATGCTGTTAAACATTGGATATATTTAAGCAGATCTGCATATGTAAACTGAAGGTTGTGGCAGGAGCAGAAGTTTGTGCTGCCTTCCCAATTAATTAGATAATTTCCAGCACAGAAATGAGTTTCCTTTTTAAATAGTGAATAGCTAATTTTCTGGACTTGCAAGTTGCTTTGCTTAGGAAGAGAGGCCATTGGTGGAATCAGGCGAGGTGTCTCAGGTGCAGTCCTGTTTATTTGGAAGGTCATGTGTGAGGTCACTTGCAAAAACCAGCAGGAATCAAACAACATGTTTCTTTTCTTATGGTTCCAAACCTACTTCAGCAGTCGTCCTCTCTATGCTTTTTCTCAAAACGCACACGGTTTCTGATTGTCTTTTACCTTTTCTGTTCCCTTCTTCACAGTGTTTCTGTCCTTTTTCTTACCCTTGTCACCCAGAGGTAGTTTCAGTACAATCATTCTTTTGAATTATTTAATGACCCTGGTGGCTCACAACTTGGCTCACACTCCTGAGACACATGTGCTGGTGTGGACGTGTTCCTGTTGTGCACTGTGGTCATATTATACGAGATATCTGCCCTCACAAACAAGCGCAGTCACCATTTGCATTTATCTTCACTGAAGGACACAGGAGCTTTAGTGGATTTCCTCCGACATCTAGCACAACAACATTTGAAAATTGATTTTGTCCCCGTTTCACTTTGATTTATTGTTTTTTCACAAGTCACCATTCTGCAACAACAGAGATATGATTGTTGTATAGCTTTTAATAGTCAAATGAGATACATTAATAGGAATATTAATTTGTTCTTGGCAGACCGAAGTGTAGTCCTTCTGAACAAACTGAGATCATTCCATTGACTTTCAGATTTTGTCCTTTAGACCCAGATTTCAGAGACGCTTGTACCTATACCTCAAATTTGCTGTTGCGTATAAGCCTTTGTGCAATTGTGATTTTTGTATTCTGCTATGTGCTTTTCATTTTTAAAATTATTTTAATTAAGAAAAATGTTAAATACTTTCTCAGACCCTTAATCAAAGTGGTTTTGACTTCTTTGCCAAACTGGCCGTAAGTGGACTCTGACACTTCCTTGCATCAGTGCTAAACTGCAGAAGTCAGGAGTGGTAAATGCATTTCCACTGAGTTGTTTTCCTTCTCTTTCATCCTAGACCCTAAAAGCAGAATGAGCAATGTTGCATTTTTATAACAGAGCGTATCATTTTGTATGCCCTCCTCTGTCAGAAGAATCACCTTGTGAGAGCAGTCATGTTTGTGACAAGCTGAACTGGCAAGGACCTCTCCTGTCTGCCCTCCCTCTAACCTCTCCATTTCACAGCCAGTGTTCTGTTGTTCTAGCCAGCTGCCATATATTTTCCTCTGGGAATAATGATGTAGTATGAACAAAACCATCATTCGGTCAGGAATTTTTAGAATAGATTACAAAACCAGCAGATTTTACAGTAAGTAACAAAAATCCATTAAAATACATGAAAAAGTAGAAGATAATAAATGTAATTTATGGAGACATTTATGAAAAATTGGAAATGACAGATTTTAACTTAGAAATTACTTTTCTTTTGTGATCACACTTGACAAAGTTATTGTCACCACATTTCTCCCCTGTGAGAGCTGCCCTGTCTGCATAATTTGACTTCCTGCATAGAGGGCAACAACCTGTGCTTTTCCTTCATACACTTTTATAGTAATTTTTTTCAATATCCCTTGTCTAATGCCAGAGAGAAAGGGACAGATCTTTACATAACATGGCAACTATGTTTGTGCTTTTAATGTAAAAAAAATGATGTTTGTTGACATCAATGGAAAGATTCATTTTAATCTCAGTGGGTCTTATTGCCCACAATATCTAGCATCTCTTTTGTAATGTTGGCTCTGAGTTAATACTTAAATCTGATTTTAGCTAGCTCTACAGAGAATTTTTTTATAACATGTTGGTTTGCTTTGTTGTTTTAATGTTCCCTTTTTTCTTAATTACACAATTCAGAAAACAAAAATTTTTAAAGCTAACTTGCTTTTCTTTTCCTGCCCTTTCTCCCTACCTTTTTTCTGCCTCCTTTCTTTTTCATATTTCCTTGATTTAAGCAATCTACTATATGCCTTATTTGCAAAATCATAGTTTGCAGTAAACATATCAGAGATGCTTGTTTTCCTCTACTCTTTGAATACAGAGATAAAGTTTTCTAGACGATGTGGATGGAATAAGATTTATACTTAAAAATGGAAAGAGACAATGTATCAGATTTCTCATCACAGATGTTAAGTCTCAGCTTTAAAATAAAGCATACATGTTTAAACCCTTTTCCTTGAATTAATTTATTGCACTATGAAGGATATATCAGTTACAAACTCTACCCAAAAAAAGTAAGAATGTGCAGAAACAGAACTGCAAGCCTCTGTTTCTTGCCTAACTCTGACACTGAGACTGTAACTTGGGAATAGTGGTTTAATTTTATTTACTTACATATAAAACAGAATTAATGCCCCTTGCTTCTTTGTAATTATGATTCTGTAAACAGAAATTATATCCAAAAAAATTGCATAAAGAGCACTAATGAGGCCTAAGTGGCTTGAGGAAATAAATATTCCATTTAGCTTTGGTGAGTCAAAATTATCTCATTCTGTACTCTTTCTAATTGCATCTTTGATATTTTCATGCTAAAACCAATTATAGCCATGATAATAAAGAATGATATTACTGATACCTAAATTCGTGCTTTGTAACACCTCAAACTTATAAACCACAAAATTTTACATTGCAAGAAAAGGAACAATGGAATACAACACCTAGCTCCTAGAAAGACAGAAAAGCAGAGAGCAATGGACAAATATTTCTTTTTGTGTGTGTATTGATTAGATGCTGTCATGCTATGAGACAGCCTGGCCCTTTAATGATATATTTCTGTATTCTGTTGTCAACTGCCATACTGTTTGCACCATTAAGTAAACGCCTTCTAAAGATGCCCTGGGGAGCTATTACAGAGCAGTATGAATAATACAAATTTCATATTTTGCTCTTCTGTCATATATTTTCTCTGGCACAAAGGCATATTTAATACATCTGGCAACACAGTTTTCATAGGATGTCATGTTCATTTGGTATTTTCTAAATCTTTCTGAGTACTACAAATGCTTATTTGTGGCCACTGATAATAAATTTTTTAATTAATTTGCTTCACTTTTGTTCAAAATAGTTTACTTTCTGGTATCAGTTTCAGTGACTTTTTCTGATGAGTTTTAGGCAAATATTCACTAAAAGCAAATCTGGAATGCATGGGTTTTGGAATTTGCTCTGAAATTGTTTCTAAGAATTGTTCTTGAGCAAGCAGGGAACTGAAATGTGTAACACCTCTGAATTTCAAATGTTAAATAATAAATGCAGAACTTGCAAGGACCAGTTTTCAAGCAATCCAAACTGAAATGTACTTACATAAAATCATTCATTAAATCATTTAAAGCCATGAACAGATGCAGAAAAACAGTCTCCTGTTTGCAGACCATTCCAGAACAGAGAAAAAGGCCTGGGTATTAGTTACAGACTGCTGATTTGAGTTTAACAAACAAAACAAAAACAAAAAACCAAACCGCAACCTACTTCATACTTATGAATAACAACATAATGTATGACATTTTATATCACTAATCCAGTTTTGTATGGGATATATGTATAAGTGACTATAAAGCTGTGCATGATACGTGGTAAATTATAAATAAGCACTATAACTTAGGGCTATGGATTTACACAGTAAATAATTAAATAAATTTGAAAGATAAGTTAATTGAAGGGAACTGCAATATATCTCCTTGTATTTAGGGAACAGAAGACAAATATATTGTTTTGTTTTATTCAATTCTTGTGTCGTCACAGTCCTTGTGTCTCGACTGAATTACGTTGGCTTAGTTGAGACTTAATGTGGTCATATTCAGCATGCCAGATATAAGGTGTTAGATCTCTCTTTCTCAGATACTCTGTTTAAAAACCTGAGAATAAAAAAACATGGACAATATCAACTACTTTTGTCTACAGGATAGTTTTAAATTTCGCATTTTCTGACTTCAGTTTCCACAAGTTTTCACTTGCCCAGCAGGTGGTTTGGTTATTCTGACCAAGTCCTCCTATAATTTTTAGAAATTCATCTCTGGATGCTAACTAATCCCAGCATTCAGTCAGGCTGGGGTATTGCATGAAATAGACCAATTTTATTAGATCAAATTAAATCACTTAATATTATCTAAGAAGGTATGCTTATAAATGGAGTAACAGATGGTAATGTAGTTTTCTAATATGTTTTTGGTGAACTTCCTTCATCCTTTAACTCATTTAGCATTCCTGTACTAATTTAGAGGAAAATATTTTTGTTCATCATTGCCAAACTGTATCATCTGGTTACTTAAAAGGACCTTTGTCATTCAAAAAATGTTAAAATAACTACAAATTTCTTTCTAAAAAGTTACTAAGGTACATGATAGAATTATCTGTTTCCTTACATTAATAATCCAGGAAATGAAGACAACATTAACTCTTGCTTTATTTCTGTTTATATTGCATATGTGAGAACTTCTAAACAGACAAACGAGAACGATATTGTTCATATGCCTATTGCTTTCCTTTATATACATTGTGTTTTCTTAGTGCTTGCATACACATTTTCTCCTTAATTTAACCATACTGGTAACTTCATGTGCATTTAATAGAAGGCTGCATGCAGAAATTATGATATTTCAAAGCTCTATCTTCCTTAAATGCCCAAGTTGGTTATATCTGTGGTTTCTGGATATCTGTACTTTTTATGGATCTTGGGTTTACTTGCTTCACTGTAAGACAAATAATTGAGAATCAAGTGTTCTACTTACTCTACTTAGTAGATGAAATTATTGAAGCTGAATTTTTGTAGGTCTCCAGAAAATCATATGCATATCAGGTTTTCACTGAATATAGTACAATTCTAGACAGAGTCCTGGAGGGAACTCTGCATAACCTCGCATAGCTTTCAATAGTCAAGAGTCTTGTGTTCAACTAATTGTTCAAGCTGGAAACTTAGAGCGTGTGTGGTTATGAAACAAATTTGGAGGAATGAAAAATATTTCAACTTATGTTGTTAATCAGTCCCTTCTCTGGTCTGAGAAATAGAATAATGTGGCAGCAACCACGTTATGTTATTCTTACCATATCAAGTTTCAGGGTAAAATGGAATAATTCTTTGTGCATGGGCAAAATTGTGTTATAATCCAAGCTTTTGTAACAAAACCATTTGTATGTTATTGAGTTTCAGAAAGTCGGATAGTTTGACTTGAGAAAAAAAAAAAATGGCACTGGGTGTAGCAGAGTTGGTGTAGGTCATTAGTGAGCCTGAAAAACACTCTTCCTAATCAGTAAGAGCCACACCGTATGACTTTGAAGAGTCCTACAAGAGGAATACCAGAAAGAATGTGCTTCTAATCATAAGCTAAACTTATATTTAGGTCTTCATGATATCATAAGAAAAAGGTTTTCTGTAATGTCACTCTCTGTGCTTCTTTGTCCTTTCCCCATCTCCCTAATAAGTACCATGGAGGTTTAAAATTAGTATTAAAATGTTTAAGAATGTTGAAAATAATATCAGTAATATAAACTTTCTCTTTAGTAGTATGTGCTATACCATGTAAGTTAAATTATAAATTTTTTGCACATTTTCCATGATAGATTCAAACAAGGAATTATACTGTATTCCCAAGAAATTTCTATATTTGTGAATTACAGAATTATGATTGATTGTTCTCTGAATATGCGTTGTTGGCTTTTTTTAAATAGGCCTTGATGATTGCCTCCAACAATACATAAAAAATTTTGAAAGAGAAAAGATCAATGGCGAACAGCTGCTACACATCACTCATCAAGAGCTTGAGGAACTGGGAGTCACTCGCATTGGCCACCAAGAACTGATCCTGGAAGCAGTTGATCTGCTATGTGCATTGGTAAGTGATTTCTTGCATCACTCATCTTAATAATCGGGGTTTATAAATTTCCAAACCAAAACTAAAATAATGTAGACTGCACTCTACAGCTATGTGCTTGTACAGACACAGTGACTTTGCTTCATTAAAGGACAGACATGTACAGACTTCTTTCAGCTGTAAAGAAACTATATATATATACACACATTTTATGGTTATGTCTTTTATTGCTCATCCTCTAACAGTCTTGGTCTTGCATTCAAATACTGTTGACTATCACTACTGGCATCCATATGGTTCTGTAATTATATGCCATATGTCCTCATATTTCACTGACATTTGCCACACTATACTAAACCAAGGAGACCTCGGTGTTTTCACCATGCCAGCATCTAAAAGGATGGTACAAAGGAGCCAGAAGGTAATGCTAATCAGACTGGAAGATTGTTTAAAATGAGCTTTATCTAAAGTACAGACACGTGTCAATTTAAAGTTTGGGGGTTTTTTAGCAACCTGCAAACATCCAAATTTGGAAGAACACTGTTTTTTCATATAACAAATTATTAATCCAGTTAGCCTCTTAACAAAGTATTTGATAACAAAAAATTCTTTTTTCCCTTTGTTATTTAATTCCTACTAGCTAATAAAATTCAGTGTATTAACTTAATTCTAGAGAAAAAATAACTTTGTGTAGGTGAACAGGTGAAAGGATATTGAAAAAAGTAAAATAGTAAAATTACATAGGTAAATATGACAGTCCCAGTATTTTAATTCTTTATCAGGAGTTCCACTTTTGCACAAACTAGGTTATCCTGTAGGACTTTAAGATAAGTTGTCTCCAACAGGGAAACTGGCACTTAATAGTAAAATAGAAAACAATGGGGGGAAAAATGCATTTGATCTAAGAAAAAAACAGGATGAAGCACCTTTTATTATGCATATGCTTCTTGCAAGTACCTCTAATTGCCAAATAGACTTAATGTATCTTTAGACTTGCTCGTACAAACTAAATAACATATATGTCAAATTAGAGAAATGCTTTTGGTCTTGATGCAGCCATACCTGTAGATTGGTGCATACTGCATAACCCAACAAACTTTTGTGTTTTGGAAACATTTAAAATCGAACTCAAGAGTTTTTCCTCTGAAACATTGTTTTCCACATAAAAGGAATGTAAATACCACGCCATGTTACGTTATGTTACCTAAAGAACAATGCAGTGCTATGCCCTGACACTAGTCAGAAATAGCAGACCCAAGAAGTTTCCTCTGGAAAAAGAACGCCCTTCAGTCAAGGATGCCCATTAGGAGGACCCTTGCTGATTTTTTTTTTTCTTTTCTTTTCTTTTCTTTTTTAAACAAAGAACCTGTACCTCTTAAAAGCTGGCCCTGCTGCTGGTCAACAGTGCTGCTCTTCTCTTACTGTGCCGTCTCATGACTTTATTTTTTCTTTTAAAGTAGGATGGGGATTTTCCAGCTCCTGGTATCATTTATTTAGCCTCCTGCCTTTAAGCCCTTACCTTTCCTTTTTCACTCTGTCTCTAAAATGCCTGGGGTTTTTTTTTCCCCTGCTTCTAAATTTTTATCTTCCTGCCCATTCCGTGTGCTTTCTGCTGAGTGAGTCTGCTGCCTGTGGCTCTGCTCTTGGGGTATTCTCTTGCTTCTGACATTTCTGCCTCCCTGCTGTGCACAACACTTTCTTCAATTCTTGCAGCTTCTTACTGAGCCAGGATCACAAGTAGAAGTTTTACAAGGCTAAGTATAAGATCTGTTTTTAATCTGTAATAATTTATAAGAATTATAATCTATGTAACCAAAAAACATCATTAAGAATTTCTCTTAATTCTGTTAAATAATGACAATAATTGAATGGTAGGCGATATGATGCTGCCTTTATTAACAACTGAAATACACTTCTAAAATATTATGATTGTATTCTCATTCTGTGCTACATCTTGAAACATTAATAGATTATTGCACTAAAATCTGATTGCTAGTTAAGTGATCAGTGAAAATTGTGAATTGGAGTTCATCACTGTAATGGATTTTTAGACTAGCTAGTCTAAAAAAACAGAGGAAAGACCTTATTTTAAAAATAATTTTTAAAAGAAGGGGGTATATGGGTATCTCTGTTTTGCTTATGCTACTAAACAGGAACTAACATATAAGAAATTATTTGAATCAGGATGTCTTAAAGAAGCATGTCTGATTTCCTGAGTTACATTATAAGCAAACTTAATACAATTTATGAACAGCTAGAATACAGCCCTGATCAGTAAGATGTCAATACATTAATGCATTGTCTGTGTGTGTGTATGGACAGCCTGCATAGAGTACAAAGAATATCTGTAGATACATATATACATATACTTTAATAAAATTTTTCAAAGCTTGTTATTAAAAAAACTGGGGGCAAAGATGAATTGTTGGGTCTAAAATTCCACATGTGGAAGGGGTGGTAACAGCAGGAGCAATAGTTTGTTCTCCTCCTTCGTCCTTCCATTTGCCCCATTCAGCACGGCGTGTGTTCCCAGTCCCATGCTGGCAGAACATCCACAATGCTATGCACACTGTGTTTTCTTCCTATCTGGATCACAGACAGCTGCACTCCTGTTTATATCAATATATGTCAGTACTACTTTGTACTCTGCATATCATCCACTCACTGGGCCAGGTCAATGAGCATTGATTCCCCCCCGCCTCTTTTCTGTACATGGATTTCTTAATTGATTTCTGTTTGGCAATTGGCAGTGTCCAAGTTACACGACCTATTTCTTCCAGGCAGCATTAGCAGGATGTCCCGCTCCATCTTAGCTAGATGGGTTATGTAACGCTTTAAACAGAAGCATCTCCAATGTACTGTAGAAATCTCTCAGGTAAGCTTAGGCTCAGTGATCCATCGGCAATTCAGCTGCACATTGGTCATGAGTTTAGCTGCAGAACAGCGATGTTGCTTCAGGAAACCAGGAGAAATTTGACTGTCTTAGCTCAAGCTCTTGGAACACACTGAAAGTGCATGTTGCGATGCCATATTTTCCATATGCGCTCCCTAAGGGCCTGGCCATCAGCCCACTGGCTTTTGGAGGGTGGGGAGTAGTTGTCTGGGGTTACACATCAAAGAGAAATGTCTCTGCTTCTATCATAGTGATGCAAACCATTACACAGTGTATACATAACTACATGCTGATCCATAATTAGGGTTTTAAGTGCAAGAGAAACAAAAAATAAAGGAGGGACCTCCTGTGTTTTTTCTTCCCTGTTCTAAACCACCTATTAACTAGACTCTCAAATGCAAATTATTAAAGGCAGGGAAGGTTTAATTGAGGAGTCTGTTACATTTGCCCTCAATATGGTTTCATATCCACTTTTCACAAATAAACTTGGGAAAAAAAAAAAACAACTAATATTATGTCTTGGTTAATTGATTCAAACCATCATATTATTTCTGAATAAAATCAGAATAGATGTTACTAATATGTACAATCACAGATCATGATTTTTCTTTTGAAAGAAAGCTGAATTCAGAGCTTTCTTTCACTATCTAGAATCCTATCTAGAAAAGATTCTACACTGGAAGAAGAACCTTGCAGTGTGTTTGCAGTAGGAAAGAAGGAGATGTAAGAAATGTAAACAGGGAAAAATAAAAGTATTTGATACACCCGTGCATAACAGAAGTGGCAATGTGGTCATATAGAAGTATATGAGTTTTACCTTAAAAATTTAATACTTTTAAATGTTAGAATAATCTGATTTTTGAAAGGGTAAAATTGAAGTGCAAAAGGTGAGAGTATCCTTCACTGTAGGAAGGATAGTACTGGTACTTTCTTGGGATTGCTCAGGGTTGCATTTATGTGCTATGAAAGGAAAAGTCATAGGTGAGCCATACTTTCAGCTTCAATTCTTTGACTATTCTAGAAAGACATTTTTGAGTGGTTTTAATTAAGAAGAAAATTGGGAATGATGGCTGTGGCAGGAAAAATCCTATCTGAAACATCGAAGTCCTTTCTTACTAGTGTGGTCAGAAGCTGCTCTGCAATTATTTATTTGAAGTGACCTAAATAACATCTTTGGACTAAAAAGTTCAGGCCATTTAGTATTTGGACTGTAATTCTATTAAAGCTGTAATACTAATCTGGATATGTATTGAAGGACTAGTTGCACAAAGGCATTGGCTGACTCTGAAGAAGTAGTAGAGCCTGGGGAAAATAATTCTTTGATAGACAGTAAAATACATTGGAAAGAAGAAAAAGGAGAACTTTTGAGGTCAACATGGGTTGCTGTTCAAATCTGTGCGAGTAAATTTAATTTAATTAGGACAGTATTGGAGTCAGTATATTGCTAAAGCCTACGTAAATTAAAATATAAACAGTCTAGTGGGAAGAAAGACTTTGATAATGAATGGAAGAAAAAGGAATGTAAAATGAAAAGTATGCTCAAATATAGATTGTATCTAAAGTAATTAAAAGTACTGTTAATTCATAGGCATTCAGCTAGTGAAATTAAGCACTGTGCTGTGATAGCATTCAAGGAGAAATAAAGATTAGAAAATTTCTCTCTCTGCAGTTACTGAAAAAGCTGGCAACCCAAGCATGATAGTTTCTGCTAGAAGGCAAAATAAAGTCACCTGTGGGTCAACATGTTTATAACAACTGGCATGAGTTTAATTTGCTTGCACATTTACTACTCTTTTTTAAACGATGTATGGGACATAGCTACTAAACACATATGCTTTGTTTTTTGCTAAGATTTTTCTAACATATTTCTTTATTAGGCATCTCTTTAACAAAATTACAACAGTAACAGTATTCTGTTGGTCAGATGGAAAGTAGTTTGCAAGAATTTATTCTGAAGTATGCCACGCTGAAGATGAAGCAGACAGTCTTTCATGGCTGTTTCTGTGTCTATTGATAAGATTGCTTCTTCTGAATTAAAATTGTTCAAGTTTTGCTTAAATTAATACTACTTTTTAATGGCCATACCTACAACGATCTCCTGAAATTCTCTTCGTTTTTCATTCTGCTGATACACTTTCTGATTTGTCAATACTGTAAGTATATTGGGAAGTATTTTTTCTTACTTTACCTGATATGTAATCAAGTTTCATTTTTAACAAGTCATTTAATATAGCAGATACTTATTTTCCCCTCATATTTCAAAAGCTATTCAAAGGTAATTATTCTAGACTGAAATCTTCGTTTTATTTAGATATTGATGCTTAAATAGATGGAAATAAATCTTCTTTCTTTGCAATGGAATGCCATCTCTCTTAGTGAGAGATGAAGAGATATTCCATCTCCTCAGCATAATGAGGAACCTGGCACATACATTATTTTTGTCTATACAAACATATATGCATCCAGAGAACTTTATTAATCTCAATTGGAAAAGAAGTTCAACTTTTGGCAGTGCAGTGCTATTTATTATGCTGTGCCAAACCATTGAATTAATACTATTGGATGGGTTAGTAGCTAATTATTCCACATATTAGAAAGGATATATCATCTTTTGCTTAGCCTAATTAGTTCTTTCATTCTTTTTTAGCCTTTCCAATCATGCAATTTAGAAAAATAAACTATTTTAAGTACCGTCTGTTGTTTTTTCTAGTTTTAAAGTCTGTTGCCAATTTTTGCAATTTTAAAAATCCTTTAGGATCAGGACACTGAAGGAAGATAATTAAGTTTGTACAAACAGTTCACAGTAGTCTAAAAGTATTTTTGTTCACAGGTATTTTACACTTGTGCGTAATGGTTTTGTCTTACGGTAAGAAGTAAGGAATTCAAGGTCTTGCTAACCTGGTATGCTGAAAAAGGAGATCCCTGAATGTAATTACATATTATTTGTGTTGATTACCTAGCACAAACAAAATTCTTTAATTGTGAAATCACCCAATGTTCCCTTACCGGATGTAAAGGCAGCTATGTGAGTTGATATAAGTAGCTACAAGGTAGAGGGTAATTTTTTTTAATGTCTTCTCAGTTTTCTCTTCAAGGACCACTACCTCTACACCAATTATTCCATGGTAGGACATGGTCTTCCAGACTATTGTTTGCACAGTAAGAATATTTTGGAATACTATAGCAGCACCACCAATGGTAGTATAAAAGCTTAGTACATAAAATTTTCAGAGGTACCCAATCACAGGATTGTTTTAAAGGGAATTTAGAACCAAAGCGACTTATGAATTTGTGTTTTGTGTGTTAAGTTGCACTAGAAACTTAGGCTTGAGCTCTTTTGAAAACTTTATCCTATATGAATTTATCATTCTTGTACAGAAACTGTGCCTTAGTGGTCAAGGCCACATAACCTCTGATGAAAGCACTGAACCCTCTGGTTATATGATGTCTGCACATCATGTAGCCAAACACAGATTGGAAATGATCCTATTTGGGTATTCCAATATGTATGTGGTCTGTTGTCATAAGATGATGTGTATATAGTAGAAACAGAAGAACAGAGGTTGGCTGCATTTTACTCAAATTTCAGCTACCTGCATACAGTCCAAAAGGGGAAGACAGAGCAGCGAGTGGACTGCAGGTCAGGTGAATTCCAGCAGACCACATCTAATTATTTTCCACCAGTAATGCATCCAATCTTTGTGGTATTAGGCTACCAAACTTCAGATAAATTATTTCAGGCTATAAGTATTTCTGTATTCTTCCTACTTAAGGCTGGGTTTATGTTTAAAAAAAACATTTCAGGAAAGATACAAATTTGCTGTAGGGACTGTATTATAATTCCTTGAATTTAGGTACATCAGTTGCCTGTAGAGCAAGACAATGTTAACAGAATAATGAGAGGAAATAGACTTTTTTTTTTCCTGTCTTTTGACATGGTTGAAATATTGCCTCTTGTCACGCAGTAATCCTTTTTCACAAAATAGGGAGAAATATGTTCTATTCAAAGTGTTAAATCTGTTCCAAAGCTGTAATTTTCTTCTGAAAATGCATCTGTTTAAGTACCAGTGAGAATGAGGATCCTAATCCATTGCAAGCTAGGCTGGTGAATAGGCTACTAGAGGAACTAGTGCATGTTTCTGAAAAATAAATGCACTTATTTCCATTTATAAATTTATAAAATAATCCATTTGTAATAATCTATTAGTGTATTTTATGTCTGGTTATATGTCTGGGTAAACTCAGTGGTATTCTGTCAATGAAAGTTTTATTCATTTTCATATTATGAGTTACTGTCACTCACTGGTAGAGAACAGCACACCATAACATGTACAATTAAATTGTATTGCTGCTTACTATGCCTATGCTGTAGCAGAAATTTATGCAAATGAATAGGTAGGCTAATGATATGGTGCTGAAAAACCACACGTGTCCAATGCTATAGGGCAGGGCAGGAGGGAAAATACTGGCTGAAATTCAATCCAAGTAGTGTTGGTATACATTATAATTTGTGTATATTCTTCTACCCCTGGTTCGGGGGATGTTAATGGTACGTTCATTTCTGACATCATTTAAATGTCTTTTGAGGTTTAGATCTGGAAGACAACGTTTTTGTTTGTAATTTCAGCTGTTCTGGATGTTCGGTTTCTTCAAGGCTGATGATAGTGATCACAATTACTACTAGGGATAAAGGAATGGACATTTTCCCTGCACAGTGATAAAAGAAAAACCTGTATAGTAACACTGTGTTTCACTTCATGGTTGTTTCTCTTGAAACCAGCTGCCCCAACTGCTTGCATGTTAGAGCGTGAAGTGAATGTTTATTGCTTCTTTTACTTTGATTTCTTTGTGTTTCAGAAGGCATCCTTTATTGCATAGTAGTCTAGTTTGCCAAAACCAGTGGACAGCAAAAAGCAGGAAGGCCAGCTTTTGTTTTTTAACCTCATTCCCCTGCTGCCTTGCTCCAATATTCTGAATTGCTCTGTGTAGGCTCCCTTGTGTCCCAAGCCACAGACTAGCCAAGATTTGGGTACTTGATTTACTGCAGCAATGTGGAGGTACCCTGTGGTCTCCTAAGGATACTTACCTAGCCTTTGTGGACTAATTAGAATTGACATATCCAATTAATTTATATGAATTATTGCTTTCCCTAGAACTTCCACATGAAGTGTGTGGAATAGCCTGCTAGTGACACATGAACAAATTGTGCAGCAGAGGACTCACAGTTTCTTTTCTATCTTTTTCTTTCTACACTAAAGGAATTAAAAAGAAAGATACTTGTAATATTTGTCCTGTGTCATTTCTTACCTCGTGATAAAACGTATTGCTAGATGTCTACATTGCTTTTGATAACATTAGAGTGTATTTGATTAAAGCTTGCCACAAAAAGACATCTTGTGAGAGATTTTCATCAATGCTAATCTCTGAGATAAAATACTGCTTTACACCTTCCTTTTTGCATTTCTGTGTGATATTTGTGGGGGACTTGGAGCTGAGAATGCATTTATATTTTCACAGGGCCCTGAGGAAAGTGGGCATTTGATTTTTTGCAAGACTGCAAGTACAGGAATAAGAGCCAAGCGTTGACCACGTTGAAGGGATGAAGCTCTAAGTTGTAGTGTGGGAATTGGTGCAAGTCAGGTTGAACTTTTTAGATCGCTCTGGCTTTGTAAGGACATTTATTATGTTATAGTACTAGTAGCAATGCTGTCATACAAAACTGGTCAGCTGTCATAACCGCTTCTTTTTAAGAGTCCCTGCTTTTATATAGAATGCCATAGGCTACAGAATATAATGTCTTTAGTAAATGTGCTTTTCACTTAATGGTATTATGTTATGTGATGCTTAACACTAAGCAACTCTGTCTTTCATTTGTGTAAAAGGGGGCACTGATTCAGCATTTTTAGAGCTTTATAGCCAAAATGACTGGATTCATGTAAATATATACATCAAAATTAAGTACAATGAAACTTTCCATAAGTTGGTTAGATAACTGAATCTTGACAAGAGAGTTTGGGTGAGTACCCTAGCTTTTGAGAGCTACAGAAATATCACTGGTTCTGGACAGTGCAGAAACTCTGGCCAAATATATAAGTCTAGTCAGACATCTTGCTTTGAGATTTGGCCGTGGACTACATTTAAGATTTTGTTAATTTTTGGTAGATGCATTCAATTTTGGAACTGATAAACTTTTCTGTGGTAGAATTTAGTGCCGCTCTGACAGTGGGAATTCATCATTCCTCTGCTCTTTATTGGCTGATGTAAAACATAATTACTGTTTGTTGATGCAAATCCACATTAATTTGTTGTGCTCAGATGTCCGTGTGTGCACTGACTTGTAAAAAAAAGACTCATGTCAGTGGCTTAGATAGCCTTTATCCTTCTTGTTTGAATTCTTTATGCACAAGATGGGGAAAACTAGCAGTGTCCAAAAAAAAGTGCTGTTTCAATACTGGTAACTTTTCAGTTCTATGTTCTGCTGTCTTGTATGTTATACATACTTATTAGACCATTACAGATATATGCTTCATATTAAATAATTATTACTGCTGACTTCAAATTGTTGTTACAATAAACATGTCTGGAAGTTGTTGGCCTGTTCTCGTCATGAGATTTTGGAAAGTTAGTCTTCTGTTCAGTAAAGCATAAAAATACAAATCTTGCAAAGCATGCTGTGATTTCACAAAAATGCCACTAAAACACCATCCTTTTGTACAAGAGTTAAACTCGGTAATTTTAAGTTCTAAATTCTGGAGTGCTTAGTGGTATCTCTTCCATTCTGATCTTTTGCAAACACAGAAATAATACTTCAAGCAGAGTATATTGAAGGAAAACATATTGTTTTTCTAAAATCATGACTTGCAGCACAGAGGGCATTTATGCTTTCCATCAGAAACTAACATGTTTTTGGTGTATTGCTACATAACACTTAATTGTATGCTGTTGCATTAAACATTTTAAAATATAATTTAAATCCATTAGCCAGCTGAAATTGATAACTTGGACGTAGTATGCTTTATTAAAAGTCTTTACCAAAGCTGTTTGAATTCCCATACATATTTGGGTGTGAGAAACATCCAAATGTGAATAATTCTCAAAGCAGATGAGGGTTTTTTGTGATTGCATTGCCTGTGTCTGCACCAGTTCATCCCTCTACCAACCTTAAGTTTTTAAAGCTTCAGCCGATCTCAACCAAACTCAACAGAACAGTGAGTCCACAAGGGTTCCTGCAAGTGCTGTGGTACGCAGTAGGTCGCTGGAGGGGCGTATCCTAAACCGGTGACTTTTTGGGAGAAAATGCGCTTGGTCCTTGGGGAGAGGCATCAGCCACTGGCCAGTGACAGGCCTGTGCCTGTGGCCTCTGCAGCCAGCTCAGGTGTGGCTCTCCCTGACTGCCAGAGCTTCTGCCGCCAGCCTCCACTCGTATGCAGGTTGCAAGGGAGTCACGTGAAGAAGGGGATGTGGGAATGAACTGGACCATTGAAAATCAGGCCTTTTCAGTACCACTGCTCACCGAACAATTTGTTATTCCTTACACTGCGATTTTAAAGCAGCATGTATAAATATCTGTGCGTGACAACTGGTTTGCCAGTATTGCAGTAACTTATGCTTGTGGTGTGCCAGCACTGCAAACCTTAGAACTAGAATATGCAGGCAGTGAAAGACAGTTCATTGACTGAATCCCGCTAATGGAATATTGATTCAGACCTAGGTAATTCCATTAAATAGTAGGGGGAAGTTATATTAGATTAAGGGCATACAGGATTCTATTTTTGGAACAAAAAGGAAGAATAGTGCAGACTGTTGCAGGAAGAGATTAACTGTTCTCCATTAAATGAAAAAAGTATTATTCCACTAACATAAAATCTAAATTTCTTTAAAATAACCCAAAAGCTCAGTGATATACAGAAATTTTCTTGGTTTGTTCATGTGTTCAAAGCCTTAAACATCAAAGAAATTGTTATCTCTGGAATGGTCCACATGAAATACGTTGGTAGTTCTTAGTCATTTAATGAAAAATAATTGCACTACTACTTATATGGTATTGTAAATAATTAGGTATAAACAATATTATGAACATTTAAAATTCGTTTTTAATGTTTTTTCTAAGGCTGCAGATTTTTTTTTTTCCACTGGAAATGATTACATTTTATTTATTGCTTATGTGTTTCACTTGCAAAGTCTTCTTTCCCTTGGAGAAAGCAATAGTTCATTCTTTCCTTAGGATCCTGATTTGAAATCTGTACTGAATGATGACATGCATGTTGTTTTGCACTGCTAGCAAGCACTATACCATAGAGATTCTCTGGGCAAAGGAAATACAGGGAGTACATCAGTGTCAGTTACGAACGATGACATTTTGCCTGTGACAGAAAAAAATGAAAGTTTACTTTTCTCATTTGCAAGGAGCAATTTCTTTCATAAATTCCCAGTAGGTTATTTTTCATACCACTATGTGTTACAATATCAATTGCTATAAGCTGCCTGAATTCCCGAGTAATTATCTGTGATCAGTTATTGTTATAGATAAATTCATATGCATGCAAACATATATATGTATGCACATGCATATTCATGTAATTGTTGTTGACTGTGAGTTGCTTGAGCAGCCTTCAGCAAATTCATTATAAAAATAGATAAATGAACTTTTTTCATATTCTCATTAATGCCCATTCAAAAGAATCTTGTTACTAATTTAATTTTTGTATGCTTCTCTCTGAATTGTTATGAATATATGTAGCATATCTTTCCTGAATGGATATAATTTTTACATGGAACTACCAATTCTGCAAGAACCTAAGCTAAATGTCTGACCTAATTGAAATGGTCAGTGTCAACATTATATTTCCAAAAGACAAGCCATCATTTATTCTCTGAACTTTAAACAATTTGCCACTGTTTAAAATTCTATTTTTGTGTTACCTACTGAATATCTTATCCTCTGTAATCTTGTATTTCTGTCTTACCATTCATTTTAAGGGGTACTTAAAGTTGAAAAAATGAGACTTCCTATGATTGGACAATTGGTTCTTCCACAAAACTATGCTTATTATGAAATAAATAGCAAAGTTTAATTGGTCACAAGGTTTTAGTAACAAATAATAAAGGTTTGTGGTTATTGGACAGTGTACTACACATGTATGGCTTCATTAGATTTTGCTGAGAAGGATGCAGCGTATGAATAAAGATCAGAGAGTACTGGAAAGGTACAGTAAAGGCTTGAGACATTTTGTCCTTGAAATAAACTCCCCGAGAGTTGCCTAAATTGGCAACAGGAAATTTAAAGAAGAATTGGGGTATAATTTAGGTATTTCTAAGAGAGACATAACATATCGGTAGTAGCATGCAGCATGGCGCACACCGGGAAACAACAATTGCAATCATGATAATCGCTAATGCAGGCAATTATTTGGTAATAATTTTTAGAAGTTAGCAGATCATGGTCTAATATGTTTTTGGAGTGGAGGTAATATCTACTAGGTCATCCTTTGGTCTCGTTTATTTATCACAGTATCCCAAATCAGCATATTCCGCATAGCTTGTTTACATACACATATGGAAGAGGTCAAGCCATCGCAGATGTCTGGCTTACATGTGTTTTTTTAATTGAAGCCATATGCAGATGGCTTCTTAATACTTTGGCCTTACTTAATACTGAAGTAAAGTGATTGGAAACAATTTATGTTGTGATGTGAAAAGAAGTCACTAACTTCCTTCATCCTCTTGGGTCTTGCTTTTGTGCGTATCAGAAAAGAAATGCTGCCACAGCTTCGTTTTCCTACTGGTATTTTTCCTGAGAGTTGACATTGAAGCTATTAAATATGCACAGATGTCAGCTTGACAGAGGACAAATGATGTATGGATGGTGCAGTACATTCACCGTTTTATGTTAGTACGTGTATGAGAAGGTTTCATTATTTCATGCCGCTGTAATATTAAGGTTTTGCTCAAAAAATATGAGAAAACACTAAATGCATTTTGAAATTGAGAAATTTTTTTAAATGCAAATTCACTTCCAGGGAGTTTAGATCTAAACTCTTTATGAGGATAGAGTTGAGCAGAAAATGTGAATTAGAAATACAGTGGGAGAGCAGTTACAAACAGCTCAGATGCTGCTCAAGTTCAAAGGAAAAGTAGTAAAAGCATTCTTTTTCAGAAAAACTAAAGTACTATTTTAAGCATAGGTTAGGATCAGTTTCTCCTGGTTCTGAAACTGATGGTTCATTAACTCCACAGAAATAACTCTATTGGTGGTTCAGAGGTGTAAATGACCATGCTCCACATTACAACTGAAATGGGACATAAGATCTCTTACAGGGGGAATCCCTTCTCTTAAAAGTTTCCTTTTTTAAAGTTTTTGTAAGAATGGGCATTAAATAGACAAATAGCTGTTCCAATGTTTTAGATGATTCCAAGCAAAAAGTAGAATATATAAAATAGCTGGTCCCCAATATATTTTTAGTCCTATTCTATTTGTAATGTCAGACGATTTAATAAAACAAATATTTGTTACATCTAGATCATATATTTTTATCTAGAAAATACGAAAGTTTGTTTTGACTGCATATTGTTTAATAAAATCTTAAAACATCATTCTTTCCTACTATCGTTCTGTAGTCCTTGCTACACACCTCCGATCTAGGTTACATTTTTAAATAGTTATTTCTTGAACAGAAATATATATATATATGAGATATATAGCAAACATATTTAGACTATTTAAAAACAGAAAAAATTCAAGTACTTGCTGAATGAGTAATCTAAAACTGTGAAGACTATAAGAAGGTTTTAGAAGTTAAAAATAAATAAAATCTCTTCAAGGGATAGAGAAAATAAAAGGAAGAAACCAGAAAAAATATGTGGGAAAACATGAAATTAAGGTATTCCTTGAACACAGCCAGCAGACTGAGTGACATGATCTTTAAAAACTGTATTTGGATGTATTACAAAGTGAACCTTCTGTATGTTGAAAGTCTCTCAGACCAGTGGCCCAAGTCATCTGGGACCAGATGTTGTGATCAAGGCATTTTTCTTTGCATAAAGTACACTTTCTTTACACCTGATGTTACGGCAATAAGCAGTCTACATAATTGAATAGCAGATTTCATGTTTTTACAGATCTTAACCAAAAATTACATTGATGATGTGTCATGATCTGCTGGATCATACTATGGTGAGATACAATTTTAAAATGCATTTTAAGAAAATGCACACTTCTCACTCTGATTAGCCTGACAGAGATACTTGTGTATTCGATTTGTGTAATGTTGTAGGACATTTTTAAATGCCTGTGCTGTATGTAATGAATTTAATTCGCTCGTACCTTTTTGTGTTTTAGATACTCGTACCATAGTAATATATTCTCACTCTCTCTCCATAGATAGATATGTATAAGTACATAAACAGAAACATTAAGATGTTCCAGTTTATTCAAGCTTACCCAATTAGAGAAAGTATTTGGATAGTACAGAATTTAAATCACGTTGACTTCATTAGGATTAAGCAGACCAAGAAGGCTTTACGCAGTTTGTTCAGAGATCTGTAGCAACAGCTACAATGTAAAAGCTACTTAAAAAATGCTTAGGCAAGAGATAAGAACACCAGTTAATTCTTGACCATCCTAACCATTTCATAACAGGAACTAGTACACCATGCAGTTTTAGCCTGTTATATAGTGGGTCAAGTCTTGTCATAATCAGTGACCCTTCTGAGATCCATGAACAACAAATCTGCATACTATGTCTGCAATCTTCTCTTGATCATCTTTTTTCTGTAGTCATTTCAAGGTCCAGCCTAGCTGTATATTTCTCACATCTTCAGAGGAGGTATCTGCAGCAATACAACCTCATCTTCTGCTTTTCTCTAATTCAGTTCCTCTTACCAGTCATTTGACTCTCTTAACACTTAAAGATAATTTTAACTATTTAGTTAAATACCATATTCTGAAAAAAATGTGTTTCAGAGGCTGGTCTTATGGTCTTTTTGAGTCTGATTCTTACAGGAAAGACTATCATGTTTGAATACTTATCTGAAATCAGAAACACATGGCTTTTTCAATAAAATTACCTTTCAAGGCACCTTAATTATGCTTGATTACATTTATAAATATCCATTACAATGGAAATGCTAAAGCTTCTTCTGGAAGTAAAAAATATAATGCAAATGTTAAGTTTTTACATAAAGTTAAAATATTTAATCTTAGCACTATCTACTTAACGTATCTATTTACAAGATAATAGGAAGGTATATGAAGTGCTTAGAAGCACTGTGACAAGTTCAAAATTATAGACTCAGAAGACAAGAAAGAACTGTGACACAATTTGCTCTGAAAAGTAGGATAATTATAATGGAAGGGAGCACGGGGGGGAGGAAAACTACACATAGAAAAGAATTGAGGTGTTTCAGATAATATACTCTAATTTGTATTATGATATTGCATATTTGCATAGTATTACCATAGTTATTAATAAATTCCATACTTTTATGAAATATTGTTGTGTTCTATGTGAATAAACTAGGTTATAATATTGCAGTTTAACTGTCATAATAAACCGATAGGCAAATGTTATTAAAGATAGTGAGAAGGATTATTTTTATTACATAGTGTTGCTAATTTACTGATTTAGAATGAGAAGAGCTTTTAAAGAAAAAGCTGAAATAAAACTAGACAGTGTTTTACTTGAACTGTAGTCCCCAGCCTGGGGATCTGCAAAACAACGGGGGCTAGGATTTTACATATTTTTAAGATATATAAATTATTGAATATTTTAGTTTAAATAGCACATATCCAGACATGCCCTCTATTTTTTCCTTTCCCTAAAGCAGAGCAAAGCACATTTATTTAGTAAGCTAGGCTTCTTTTTGTAATTTGGGAAATTGATCCTGATTAATGTCAAAATAGGTATAGTTTTGTGTATTAATATATTTCGGTGTGCAGTACAGCATCTCCTTGCAATAAAGTAACTGGAATGGCCATTATAATAGTATTTCCACTAGACATTTACTACAGACAGATAAGTTAAACTGTGCAGAAGTGAGGGTTTGTGATAAGACATTCTGAGAATTAGGTCATGTTGCGTTCAATTGCTTCTTATTCAGATGCCTCACTCCTTTGCTCACAGAGTATGTGATTATGATCATTACCCAATTAAAACACTACTGCGCAGTGACAAGTCTGACAGTTTCCTTGATAAAACTTACACTGTTTCTTTGATTTATTTTGTTTAACTTTTTACTAAGTGTTGTCAAAACTTGCATTTTATTATAATCTTTGTTCCATTTTTATCATTCAGGAAATGTGTTCAGTTTTAGGTTGCAGTCTCTAGACCTGAACTTGTATGCTTATTCATATGATCACTAATAGAGTTTGTTAGTTGGTTTTAGATGGAGGACATTTTTAGGCATCATATAAGACTGCTTTTAGGTTAAGATTGGAGAGAGGTGGATTTGATGGATAGACTATTAGATGGTTAGGCAACTGGCTGGATGGCTACATCCAAAGAGTTACAGTCAGTGGAATGGAAAAGGCTCTGGGAGACCTTATTGCAGCCTTTCGGTACTTAAAGGGGGCTTATAAGAAAGGTGGAGAAAGACTGTTTACCAGCGCTTGTAGTGACAGGACAAGGTGTAATGGTTTTAAACTGAAAGAGGGCAGACTTAGATTGGACATAAGGGAGAAATTTTTTACGATGAGGGTGGAACAGGTTGCCCAGAGAAGTTGTGGATGCCCCATCATTGGAAGTGTTCAAGGTCAGGTTGGATGGGACTTTGAGCAACCTGATCTAGTGAAAGATGTCCCTACCCATGGCAGGGGATTGCATTAGATGATCTTTAGAAGGTCCCTTCCAACCCAAACCATCCTATGATTCTAAATCCTATGATTCTAAACAAGATCTCAGCTCTTGAGCCTTCGGGCAGTGGTAATCAGCAAATGGTCACAGGCAGCGAAGCATCTACGTTTTCCTCAGGACCAGGCATACAATGTATTTAGAACAGTGATAGGTCAATAAGAAAAAAGACCCCAGTATGCTGTAAGCACTAGGTATGCCAAAGGTGTAACTGTTAGCAGATTGCAAGTCAAGTAATTTTTTTTCCTATCTGCATACCACTCCAGCAGAACTTTAACACTACCAAATAAAATACACTAATTACAAGGTATAATTTATTCTTTCTTTCAGCTTAATTTACATCACTTCAGGTCACATAGAATACCAGTCTAGATCTTCTAGCATTTTATCTGAAATCTGGAATAAATACTGAAAGTGGGTCATGTTCTGTGGAACCAAGGTTTAACACATACTTTTAATTTAGTATTTTAATGTTGTAGTAAAACTTGTTTACTTGTTAAGATAACTTCAAAAGAAGGACCTTTGTGTTTTACATGAAAAATTTATTTTACCTCCTTCAAATTGCTATTCATATAAAGGATAATTAGCATGTAAATTCTTTTCAAAGAGGAAAAAATTACACACCTGACTGAAATGCAATGCCTCACATACTTCGACTTCATACTATTTTGATAACTTCAGTTTTAAGTTGTATCATAAAAATATCACCACAAAATTTTAACAGATCTACCTGATGAAATCAAACAGATGTTTATAGAGACAAGTATTTTAGAATTAGTTTTCTCCTGTGTTTTCTGTTAGCCTCTTAACTTTAAAAACATACCTCCATGAAGGAAATCTAAAAAGCGTGTTTTGATGGTTTTCATTCTATTTAAGTGTCAGAACTATTTATGCTAAAATCATAGTGTATTATTATTTTGAATTTTTGCTTTTATTAAACAGGCTGTGTTTGCCTGTTTTACTCACTAAGTGCTAAATGACTATATGCTATCACAAACTGTAATTTTCATGGTGAATATATGGCCTTTGCAGGAGCAGCGTACACAGCGATGTAGACAGCAGGGAGTTGTGGGATCCCATCTGGCACATCATGTTTTCCCAAAGGAGATTTCAAAAGCCCAGAGCTGCTTTGAGGGATTTTCTTTTCTAGTCATCTAGAGCCCCGCACTGCAACGATGCCCCAGGGAGACAGGTGGGGAGAGGTCTCGTGCTGTCACACCAAGAGCACGTGAGTGCATGTCCCTGGAAGAGGAGGGCTAGCGGGGGCGAGCGGGCAGCCTGGAAGGGACCAGACCTGCTTTCCCAGCAGAGGAGGGGCAGAGCAGCCCCACAGAGCTGCATCAGATGTCACAAGTCCACAATAACTTTAAGTCAATTTATGTGTAATCTGAGAACGGGTTGAAAACCAGCCTGTAGCGGGGAAGATGTGTCTGAAGATTGAGCTTTTAAATTAATTTCATAATCCTGCTCACTATACAATGGTGCTGAGACTTGGGAAGAGGGCATGGCAGCATCTTTCTGTGGCGGTTCACAAATATGTCAGCTTAAAGCAGCTGGGAAACTGAGCCCTGCGGAGGAGTGGGGTGTGCCATGAGTCCAGATGTGCTGCTTTCAGGGTGGGTTGGGAGGGGGAGCAGGGGAGAGCCTGTCGTGCTAAAGATGTTTGTGTGTGTGTGTTAGGGGCAGGGTGGTACTCACGGGGCAAAGACACTTCTGCAGCGTGGGTTTGTTAATGGTCCTCAGCTGTTGCTGCTCCTGTCTGCAACTAAGACCTGCAGCTATGGCTACCATGGTACCCATACTGATAAATTGTGGGGATTCTTTAAGCTTATGCATAAAGCATAAAAATGGGAATCTGGTACAATATTTAGGTTGTGGTATTTTAAATGCCTTATCATGGTGAATTTCATGTAAGATGCTTGAATTTCAGACGGGGTTGTTTCCTTTCATCTCCTTAGTCAGATCTACTGCTCCGCGCTTTTATTTCTCTGAACCTTACAGTTCAGTGAAAATTGTAACATTCTTAAAATATCACCTACAGAAAAAGCTGTATATGCATCCATGTGTTTATACATATTTATACATATATTACGCCGATTACTTACGTGAATGACAACATCAAGAAAAACTACTAATAGTATTTTTACTAATTAAAAATAAATCTGTTTTTAAGGTAAGTTAAAGTAATTACTTATGCAATATAAACTATTTAGCTAAAATTATATCCTGTGTCAAATAAATTTCAATATGCATACTTTTTTTTTTACCTCTGTATATCACATTATAGCAAAACAATTTCATTATATTAGTACCTTTAAGTATACAATGCTGGGGGGTTTTTCCCACAGAAAAAACAAACTGTTCTTATATTGCAGGTATTTCTTGCTCTGTTTTTGATCTTCAGGTGTTAGTGTTTACAAAAAATTAATTAGCACTTATCATTTTTTTTTCCATTGTACTTGTTATTTTTTTATCTTAATGTGTGCTACAATAATGTGGCCTATTTTGTCTTAGTAGCTAAAATTTTCAGAGATAGTTTTATAAGCATTAAAATACTAATTTCTGATGTTATTACATACATGCAATAAGATAGGAAAACACCCTAAGCCATAGCTGAAGAGGTTTTTTTCATTCCACTTCTCTGAATATGTAAAAAACACAGGTGTTTTATTGTCAGATGGGTAAAAAATGTACTGAGTTTTCCCCCTGTCTTTTAAAAATGGAACTTCATGCCAGAATGTATGTACAAAACAAGCAGAGTTTTTAGCTGGAATTGTGATACAGACACAGCTACCATGTATTTAGCTATTTCTGTGTTTTGGATTTATGACATAAAAAGGAAGAAATATCTGTTTGGATGCAGATTTCCTACTTTTCAATTTCCAGTATGCATATGTATCTCTTACATCATATCTTCCACTCTGCACTAGTAAAAACAACAGTCTGTTTCAGGTTGTTCAAAAAAAACTGGTATTCTCTTCTGTCTTCTGAAATCTAGCACTTCTGACAACAGCCACCTGTTTTTTCTGTACTTCAATAAAAACATTCAACTGCAAAAGTCCTGGAGGCGATCTGTCCTGTCTCTTCCCTCTCGCCACCCTACAATAACCCTAATCACTAGGAACACTGAAACAGGCATCTCAAACTGAACAGGAGAGGGAAGCTAAGGGGATGGCAAGGAATTCCCAGTGGTAGTTTGAAAATCGAAGAATTAGAGAATGAAATTGCTAAAATTGAAACCTGTGTTTTACAGACAGCAAGCAGGCTTATCCTTAAACCTAAGTCAGTTGTACATCTCACTAACAAGTGTCACTTTAAGCACAGCTTCAGCTTGGCATTATTACTAATGATATTCTTCTATAATAAGCTCATCTGGCTCTGAACTCACATTTGCATTTAATTTTACCTCTTGAAATCCTCCTTTCCAACTCATGTCATTGAATGGGCATCAGGAATTGCTGAGCTCCGACCTAAAATATACTACTGAATCAGTCTGTCACTGAACAAATCAGAAAATCTCTATGTAACTCTTTTTTGTGTGTGAAGGTAATAATGCTATCATATATTACACTCAGTGGATACACAGAATTTCCACTGTTTGAACAGTGCTTTTATGTGAAGAAGCTTAAGTAAACATTTAATATATTTACCAGTCACATCTTTCTGTGTTCAAGATTTGCTGTTACTTTGGCCTTTTCTTCCAGCAGTTACCCTTTCCGCAATGTACCTGTCAGGCCCGTTTGACTGAAAGGGAGTATAGTCGGTTTTAGTCTACTAACCAGTTTCATGATTCAGATTTGGTGATAATTTGACAAACTGTCTGGCTATGTAGTTCTTCTAGACAGACAGCATTTGGGGTCGCTTTAATAGTCAGTATTAATTCTCTAAACCTGAATGTCCATTTCCACTAATAGACTAATTTGGTAAAAATGACTATGCAACAACCTTAAGCATCATGAAACAAAACCAGGGAATGGAGCAAACCTTGCTTGGTATTTTTCCCCTACTCCTGGTATTAAACAGAATCCTGCCTATGCTAATGGCACCCTCTTGTCCCTTTTAGAGGGTTTGTTTGGGGGTTGTTTGTTTGTTTATTTCTTTTTAAACCAGAAATTATGTCTAGGATTTACTGTGCAAGAAAGAAATCACTTGCCAGGAGATAGAATTTTACAGGCTCAGGAGCATCATTTCTGTGGTGTGTCTCACAATAACAGCACCTATTTCACACTGTGAGAGCAGAATATATGGCTGTGAAAACTGAAGTCTGATATGGTAGCTGTGATAATAATTTAGTCTGACAGGTTTGAGACTATCTCAGTTAGCATCATGCAGATGAGATGCCTTCAGGAATTAGAAGAGATCTGGATACTTGCAGTGTCATGTATACGGAGCAAGGCTGCCCACCTACTCACTCATTATCATGAATTGCAACTCTTCCATCCGTGTTTTCAGGCACATTCACGGAATCATAACCAATGTGGTTCAAATTTGTGTGCGTACCCACTTGTTTGCTCTTTTCTCCTCTGGAGCTATTTCTTTTATATCCCATCACCTTGTTGCTGACCAGGGAAGCCCGAAAGGGGCCATAGCTTCCTTCAATAGTTTTCTAATGCGCTGCCACAGTGGGGCTTGTGGGGCCTCGAGGCATCCGAGCTTCAGCCTGGCAAACAGACTGTGCGGAAGGTGGCAGTGGAGAGAGAAACGTGTTCAGCTGACACGAGGTGAGCTGTGCTGCAGTAAATTAGGATGAGGTGCTGGGAGAGGATACTTTAAAGGATTATTTTTAACCACTCTTTTTCCCAATTTATAGTGGTTATGGTTGTTTCATTTAAAAATGAAGATCTTGGATTTGAGGCAATCTTAGATTTAGAGCAATACAATGTCTCTATCTACTACAGAGATTCTGATTCACTGTCATTTTTGTAATATTTTTAACTTTTCCCCTTTATTGTGTCTTGCTAAGTCTCAGTTAACCCACTAACTTGCATCAGCACTTTTACTGTGCTGAAAAATTTCCTTTAATCTCCTGATTATCTTTACAGACATATTTTATATATGCTTTGCTATATTTTAAATTTTATATTTATATTAATTGAGGTTGCCGTCGGCATGTTAATTAATAAACTTTAAGATAAAACAAAGAACTTGTTCACTAGGTGGATTTCCTCAAACACATTTTGTGTTCAATTCTCTGTGTTTTCCAATGACTTGAGAAGATTGCTCCAGTTGATTGCACCACTAGTATCTACCACACTTTCTTCAAAATTCAGGCATTTACTCTCTGGTAAAAGTATACTGGCTTTTATAGATTCACTAGTCAAGCTGTTTCCTTTCCTGCTTGGCTTTTCTTGAAAGTAAACTGACAGTTTCCAGAGCTTTTATGCAATAATGAATTATTGGGAGAAACATTTTCTCCTTGTTTCCACAGAGATAAGCAAGGTTGGACTTGGAAATAAAAACAAGAGGATCTCGTTTATCATCCTTGTAATGTGTTGTTGAGTGTGCAAAATCAAACCCTTTCTGAGGGGAAACTGAGCACTGCCTAGCTAGTTGCTAGCTGGTAAAGGGAACCCAATACATCCACTTACTTATCGTCTTGGCACGAGTAGAAGTTGAGAGAAAAATAGAGCAGGGGAGGGAATTCCTTCAGTGCTTTAATAAAAGAAAGATTAGCCACAAATACTAAACAGATGGCATATTAATATCAAATACTACTTGCTTTTTAACTTTAAGCTTTTCCAAAATAGAATGACTGACTTTACTGATGCTGTTCCTAACTGTACCGTATTTGTTCTGGGAAAAAAGAAGAGAATTGTTCTCGTCTGTAGCTAAACCAACATAACTTTCATTTGTTTCGCTATTAAATCTTAAACTGGATGCTTCCAAACCTCATTGACTGATTGTGATGCTTTAGGCACGATATGTATATAACAATGAAACTACTTCTGTCCCTAGTATCTAAAATTATTTTAAAATCTAGGTTCTATGCAGTGAGCTAACTAAGATAGGTTGCCCTCCAAGCTGGAGGCAGGGGGCTTGATTTATTTTTCAGAGTGAACTTTGAGAGGGAGAATGGCTGGCAGAGAAGGCATGGTCTTAAGTACCAGCTATAAGTGGTGTCAACAACTTTACCAAGTATTTGTTTGTATTTTGTTTGACTTCCATTTAATCCCGTTTCATAAGCTTGTTATTAGTCAATACATTCTCTGTTTTGAGGAACAGAGTTTAGGCAGAAAAATTAACATGTGATGTTCATGATCAGTCATCCTCTGTAACATGCATGGTTGAAATGAGCAGTGGGCAATCAATTCATACTCTGAAAGTTGATTTTGTTTAAATGCTCATTAAATTCCTTCATATGCTACATCCTGTTGTGGCAGCAAGAAATCTGGGTTCAATTCAGTCTGTTTGAGACTTTCTATGTGAATCTGAGTGAATTATTTAATGTATATGAGATGAGATATCTTTGTGCTTGTTACCTGGGTCTAAGTGGGGAATTGGCTTGGTGATAAAAGGACAGAGACATGGATGAAGGAATGTGGATAAAGGGAAAAGGGACTTGTGTGTGGAAAACTACTTAGATTCAAACTGTGTGTGTCGTGTCCCCCCCCCCCCCCCCCCCCCCATCAAAATTAGAACAATGGAAGAAAATCCATTAAGAACTGTTAAATTTGAAGACACTGTCACCGGTGAAGTCTCTGAACCTCTAACAGCTGTTACCACATGCCTGCTCTGTGCTCAGATTCTTCCATACACAGTCATTGGAAACAGGAGTACCACGTCTTTGCTCTGACCTGATTTGACTGTTCCCGTATTGCATTACATATGGGACAGCTGCTCACCAACAATAGCAGGGATCAGGAAGGAATTTTCTTGTAAAAGCCTGTCACCAAGGCCATATAAAATTGTGAATACTTTATTCACAGTGTAAGTGAAAGGGAAGTTCTGCTAAGGCAAAGCTATTACAAGTTAGTAGAGGGACTAACACAAACCTGAGTGGGATCCAGTGCGGTGGGACTGCTGAAGACCTGCTCTCAGAGGTTGCAAATACACCAAATGGTTGGTTAACACTGAACCATAGCAAGTAGGGGATAGTGGACTGACTCATCTTCACTTTTTGAAAATGGGAAAGACCTTGAGACCCAGCATATGGGGATTGTTTTTGCCTTCCCCTCAGTGACTTAGTTGGACCAATGGGTTTGGAGACTGTAGCATTGTGAGTGTTGATGACAGCCAAAGTTGTTGTGCTAACAGGATGGATGCCTCCTGTATGTTCTAAACAAAGTAGTCTGTTTCTTAGTCTAACACTAGGTATCCATGAGTATCCTATCCTTTCAGCCAATACCATTCACAGTGTTTAACCTCACTGTTTTGTTCACATAGCTGACAACGCACTATTTCACTTAATTGTGTATCTTCTTTTTTCCCCTCAGAATTATGGTTTGGAGACTGAAAACCTGAGAACTCTGTCTCACAAGCTGAATGCCTCAGCCAAAAATCTTCAGAACTTTATAACGGGTAGAAGGAGGAGTGGCCATTATGATGGCAGGGCCTCCAGACGATTGCCAAATGATTTTCTTACCTCTGTAGTTGACCTGATTGGTGCTGCCAAGAACTTACTAGCCTGGCTGGACAGGTAATTTACTATTCCTTGATCCTTTATAGATGAGAATAATTCTTTGGGTTGCTTTGTTCTTTCTTTTTCTCTTGTACTCTGTTATTCTAATATTAAAATGGCAGTTCTGGAATTCTGTTTCTAAATTTTGTTTTGCAAATTTCTGAAACATTGGAGGCAAAATGTAGTACCCTTTTCTGGCAGGAGTGTGTTACAGTTTTCTCTAGTTACTTTTTCAGAATCTTTTCAGTCTGATAGTATTTTGTGCGAAATGAATACTTTTGTGCTATTCCAAGCTGACACGTCTCTGCCACAAGTGGTAACATCATTGGTAATTTCAGAAAGAAGGGTAGGGAAGAAAATATTGTGGATTTTAAACTGTCCTTCAACCATCAAAAAGACACAAAAAAGCTGGAGTTGAGCAAAGCAATTAAGAATATTCAAAATAAATTATAGTACTTGCTTAGTCTGAAAATTAAATTTCCTTATTAGAGTTCTTATCAAGAGTAGGATTGATGTATTGAGTACAGTTGTGGTGCTGGTTAATGCTCAACAATAAACCACTGGGTTTTTTTCATTTATGAATTGAGAATTTGATTAAAAGTATCTCTCTGAATAAATGTAGTTAAAATTTTGACTGTGGAAAGACAGAAACCAAAACATTTACGTTTTGTTTCTCTTCCTTTGGAGTTATAGCAACAGATAGCTTTATCTTAAACCTGAATGCTCTTGAATGTATAAATGGCACCTTAGAAATCACAGTGAGAGTGAATCGCCCTCCTTTACAGGATTTGTATAATCCTGGTGACATCTTCCTAACTTAATGCCAGCAGTCATATTCTCTCAGGCTATGACCTTGTCAGCTGTTATAAATTCAGATGGGGTTGGATTTAGCTAGAATATGGAATGCCTGAAGAAAATCTGAGTGTGCAGGAAGCTGTTAGTGACTAAGTAAGCATTACTTTGGTCTCTGAATTAAGGTGCTAACTGCTGCTGAAAAGTGATGTCATACTAGAAATGCTGTCTTTTTAATGAGCTGTACAAAGGAAATTTGGACTACTTAAGATTATTTGGAAACTCCTATTTCCACTTTCCATGAGAACAATAACTTCTGATGTTCTGGCCAAAATCCAATTTACATCTTTCCTGACTACATTGTTTCTTGTTTCAAAGGCATATTTTACAAAAGTTGTGTAACTTGCTGCTGAAGATTGTCATGATTGGGTGTTTCACATTTCTGTGGTCTGGAACTAATCTCTGTATTACATATATCTGCTTATACTGTAAACAGAAGTTATAATCCTTAATGCTGTATAAACCTATCCTTCCTTTGTCACAGGTCTCCATTTGTCAGCGTGACAGAATACTCACTGCTGAAAAACAACATTGTTCAACTGTGCCTGGAACTAACAACCATTGTGCAACAGGTAGGAGTGGTTATCTTCTACTCTGAGTCCTCTTCATACTGTTGCTTAAAAATTGCAATGGTAAAAACATTGCTAAGATTTTACTTCACCAGAAAAAAATGTTTTAGCATTACCTCTCTGTTCTTTGCATAGTCTCTTTCTCTGGCAGCGGCAGGAAGATTTTTGGACTTCAGTTATCCTCATACGCCCGGACAGATTGAAGGACAGTGTGAAGTTAAAAATAATCCACTTTGCTTTTGAGTAGACAATTTCATGTTAGGTTACCTACCACCATGCAAGTGTTAAATAAAAGAACAAAACCACAGTGGGAAACAGCTTAACTACTGCTAAGAGTTTATTACAGATTAAAAGATGAATGATCAAAAATCTTTCAGGGAAAAGTTCTTACAATACATACAAATATATCCAGAACCTGTACTGTGGCTTCTTCACTTAAAGAAGAGCCAGTTACCTGAAAGTTGTTTAGTGATTAACATGAAATATTTGTAATATTAAACAAACCAAATATGGAACAAATAAGGGTAGTAGTATTATCATCACTGACATTCATTACATAACTGTAATATAGTACAGTCCACAAGCACATAAAATTAATTTATCTGGTCTGTAGTGCTACATAGTATACAAATAATAACAGTGTCTGACAGTGTCTGCCCCTGCACACACAGGTACAGAAAGACTGGAAGTGGACTGGACAGTGGACAGAAAGACTGTGGAAATTAGTTTTATAAATACTTACAGCGAACTTCTCTTGTGAGTGGATAAAAATATTGATGAGATAAAATAGTGTTCTTGGAATACGTAGAGAGGTTAGAGAACTGCCTTGGAATGAAGCAAAACAGAAAGATAGAAGTACTGCAGGAGGGAAAGCAAGAAGAAAGCTTAGCTAAAGCTGTAGTTTTGTATGGGCCTTAAACTGGCCCTGCCTCCAATATACAGGGCTCCACTGCCTGCCTCTGTCCTGTGCTAGCACAGTTTTCCATGTAACCTCACAGTAGACAATCATAAAATTCATTTAATTTAAAAGGCTTCCTGGAGTAGTAGCATTCTGTAACCTTTTTTTTTTTCTGGTTTTTTTTTTTTCCCTCTTCAATTTCATTTTAGTTCTTGGAAAAAACAACTAAGACTGGTAAATACAAGTCTTTGTATTTTGTACTATTATCCTTCATTTATAATATTCAGCTTTATTCCTTTTATAAATTTTGTTCTTTGTTCATTTTTGCAGTGGAAAAAAAGATCCTTTTTCTCTTTTCTTGGTTTAAAAATTCCTATGTAAGCATTTAATTATTTATGTATCTTTATTAAGCTTTCTCTTACAAGGTGTTTATAGCACTAGGCTATTTTTGATTTACAGACTAAGCAAAATGAACTTCTCTACAGTATAAAAAGTTTGGGTTCTGATTCTGCCCTTCAGCTGATATTGCACTTTGTTTGTATGAGTTTGATTTTTCCCTGTGGTCTAGGTGAAAATAGTACAATTTTGAATTGCTGTCTCCATTTCTGTTGTTCATTTCACTACTTTTGGCAGATGAAATTCAGTTCTCCTCTGCCAGCAATATTTTGGTTCTTTTTTTTTTCCCAATTCTTCAACTCCACTCCCAAAGCTGTCCTCTTTTTGACAACTTAAAAACAATCTATCTTTTAGCATAAGCTCCAAGACATTCCAAGATGAAAAATATTTAGTTAGTTCTTCAGATGAGTTACAAATCAAGTTTTGTCTTTTCCTTATCTTATTGTGAAATCTGGGTTGTTTGATAGATCATCTATTAAGATCTTTTTACAGGATATTAAACTTAGCACCAGAAAGAGTAGATAAAACAAAATAATTCATAGGGAGACAGTTTTGCTGTTACTAAATTTGAGGAAAGTTGATCTTAATGTGTGAAAGCAGAAATCTCTCACCTAAACCAGAATTGCAGTTTTAACTGTAGGTTAAAATACGAATTGAAAGACATAACTAATAGAAACCTAGATCTCAGATCCTTTCAGATACTCCTTGTTTTATGAATTACATAAATTTTAGATGTCTAATTTAGTCAGTGCGAAAATAGCAGTCAAGGTTATGCATTTGGCATGTTAGGTGAGGAATGTCTTCAACCTGAAGATTTATTTTGTGCAAAATAAACATGCTTTGTGTGCATAACTTACAGCTGCCATTCAAGGTGAACTTCCTTCTAAATAGGGGGCATTATTACGTAACCTTAGTTTAATATAGGCAGTGCTTATGAATTTTCTTGCTAGGATGTACTGTGTGTATCTGAGTGACATACTCTTAGACCTAATCAGGAAGTAGTTTTTTTAGCTTTTAGGTCATATCCTTTCTCTGTGTGAGTGTGAAGATGAGATCGTCATTTGAAATTTAAACCAAACAGATGAACTGCAATGTTGGGCATTATTATTTACATACCATGTAAATATTACAATGAATAAGTAGTCAGTTGTTTACCTGTAAATAGTATCTTCTCATCCTGGGTATAAGAACATTGATCTTTATTCTCTAGTTTTAGAGAAGTTTTATACCTGTCCATTTATGCTTGGGAATGTACTTTATTCTACTCAGTTTTCTTATCCCTCACGATCTCACCTTCGCTAAAATAAGTAAGGAAACTATAAAAGAAAAGCATTACGCAGAAAGCTGCAGAAACATCCTGATTTTGAGGTGCAATGTCCCATCAAAATGTGTTGATGCTAATGTGCAAAAAAAGCATGTTAGATCAGAGTATTGCAAATGCTTGAGCTCTCTGACTTCATTTTGAAGTATAGCTCTAACTTCAAGGTAGACTAGCTCTCATTTTTGCTCTGAAAATGAATCCCCACCAGACTAACTTAACTTAATTTGGATTTGGTCATGCTATAGTGCCAAGGCTACCCTGGCGAAAAGATAACTGGAATAACTGAGGAATAATGGGTTTGAAATTTGGTTCATAAAATGTAGCCATGGGTTAATTTTTCATTGAGTAGAAAAAGTTCACTAGTTCTTCTAGAAGTTGGTTTTCTGTTGGGGTTTTTTTTTTCCCTGATTATGTCCAAGATGTTTAAGCCTGTGCTAGATGCTTTTGATACATCATTAAACTGTATGAACAAACATTCTCTAAACAAAAAATTTGTTTGTATGTTACCAAAGAATGTCAGCACAACTCAGGCTAATTTTTTCCCAACAAAATCCAAACAAATATTGCTTGTTCTCCCCTTTATTAATGTTAATTAACCTCACTGAGATAAATTCAGAGACCTTATCCCAGATTTTTACCCTGTTTTTATTCAAATACTTTGTGTTTAGGATGAAGCATATGTTTTTTAAAGCTATATCTAGTTCGTACTGCAATTGATAGAAATTGTTGATTCTTAGTAGTTGCCTGTACCTGGTCTAACTTTTAAATTAGCCCTCCTCTGAGCAGGTGGTTGGACTAGATAACCTCCAGAGGTCCCTTCCACCTGAATTATTCTGTGATTCAGCAACTGCTGTTAAAAATGTGGGTGTTATTTTCAGGTTGAACTTTGCAGACTTCAGCTTTCAGCCCCTCAATCCTATTTTGCTTGCATTTTCCAAAGAACATTTTGTTTTCAAACAGCTGTTCACTGTTTTCTAAAGATAGATTATGATCAAGTCTTTACCTTAATTAAACCAAGTTACTTAAGTGTATTTACCAGTGTATATTTGCCTAATTTCAGCGCAATCTCATTCTTTTTAATGTATGAATTCCAGAAGGGTGTTTGATTTTATGTATGCAAGCAATATGTTTTTAAATATCATTTTGTCATATGCACCTTTCAAAGATTTTAGTAGATCTTTACTGTAGTATTATATTGGAAAATGACATTCAACTGGCAAACAATACAAGGTTTTAAATTCTCTTCCGAGCTGCTCCTTTATAGGGTCTGTTTCTTTTCAATAGTTGACTTAACTCAGGCTGGTTTATTGTACTAAGTTATTGAACTAAATATTTTACACATTAGTCTCTTTATGTGTTAGTTAACCGTCCTCAAGACTTGTCATAAAACATTCTTTATGGTATCTGCAAATTTCAGTAGTACTTGCATTTTTTTCTTTTGGAATTATAAATTAAATTATGAATACAGTGTAGGTGAGCACGAGTCCTACTGACCTTTTCTCTTAATGAATATTCAAAAGAATGCTCTTTTACTTTATCAGAGTTATGAAAGTGTTCTGTACCTTTGAAAGGTAGGATGTTCAGGATAGTGCAGATGCTGGCTTGTATGTAATACTGCTGCTGTGACTATTTTTGCAATTCCTGTATTTTACCATTTTACAGAGGGAAAATAGAATGCAGCTACTAATTTTTTTTTTTAAGAGTTTTTTAAACTCTAAGAAAAAACATTTTTAACATGTCATCTTGCTTATGGAGGATGTAGAAAGAATATAACTATAACTATTTATTTTCCAAGAAAAACAGATCAAAATTCTATAAATGTTAGTCCTGGAAGTTTTTTTTTTTTTATGAGATCCCTAGTGCATTGCTATGTATCAGAGAAAAATAAATCAGAAGAATATTGTGACCTACATATCTTAATATTTTAGTATAATATTGCAAGTGCTTTTAAGCTCTCAGTTAAAGTAGTCTGTTTTTTAAAAAAAAGTCAATATGCATCTATTTTGGAAGGAATCCCAAAGCCATTAACATTTTTAATGCTAACGTAATTTTGAATGTGCAACATAAGTGTAGCTAACATTAATTCTGCTCTACAAAACAGTAAAATTTCAGTTTTACTATACATAAGTCCTCTATTTTTTGACCTGAAGTAATTAAGTTTGTTCAGAATAAGCTCATATTGCATTTCTAGCACAGAAATTAAAGGTATAATTTAAAAAGAAGCATTAGCTCTGAAGTCAAGCTGTAAGACCTGCTGTGATCATTTTGTTCTCTTGGTACTTGGAGGGTTAAAAGGAAATGGTGGATGTGCTGTTTGAAGTGTGTAAAACTTGTAGGAAAAACTGCCTTGGGCATTGCCAACCAAACTGACTAATTTAATTCTTTTTTTGTGCTGTAGAAAATAACAGTATGAATACAGAAGAAACATCAAAGGGATACTTGACCATGAAATGCTAATGTAAATTCTCTGTGTTCCTTGGCGCTCACAATCTTTTGATTTTTACTTTCTTATTTTGTAACAATATTCTTTAAACTGTGTTCATTCAGAAATTAACTTCTCTACAAAAATGCCAATCTCCAAAATAAACGTGACCCTTAGAGTTGAGGGTGTGACAGTTACCTGTTCTCCAGTCCTGTACCCAGTGGCCCGGACAGGCTAAAGCTGCTCTGCAGCCTCGGAGGGGCTGAGGGACAAGGTCCTCGGAGCAGCACCCAAGGAAGAAGGTTCGAGAGCTGGATGTGGCCCCGTTGGATGGGACATAGCCGAGGATTTGAGCTGCTGGACAAGAGGAGCAGAGAGCTGCCAGTCAGCTGCTATTTCTCTCGCAGAGTGCCACAGCCTAAGCTGATCATACAGCTAATCTATTTCTAGAGTAAATGAAGTGAGGATGTTGGAATTATTTCATGGGAAGTTTAAAGCAATTAACCGTTATTGCTAACGTATTAAGATCCAGGAAAGAGGAAACCTTGAGAACTACAAAGAATCTTAAGTTATTTGAGGGGATCTTTTAGGGATATCAGTAAGTTAAATTTTACTTGAAAACTTATTCAAGGAAAAAAGACAAATAAACAAGACAGTTTTTTTACTTGTCATATCCTCATCCTTAAAAATATGTCCTAAAATCCTTATCTTGCTTTGTAGAAAGCTTTTGCCAATGTGACATAGCATTTGGAGAAGTATTTAGCAATTTCCCAACATAATTTTTTCTGTTATTAACCCTTAATTCACTTAAATGTAAACAATCAGTGCCAGTATAGCATGATAAACAAGATTCCTGTGATAAACGAGGTGAGGAGAGGGTCCCACCCTGCCTGGTCCTCAGTATGTTTTGTGGCGGCCTCTCCCTTCCCTCCCTCACAGGGCTCTGGGCCTCCCGCCAGCCACAGGGCCGGGGTGTCAGTCTCCCTGAACTCAGGGAGATGCCGGGATACATCAGAAATATTTTCTCCTCAGATTTTCTCCTCAGTTACAGAAAAGCACCCCTTTGGTGACAGGTAGGTGTTGCAGGCCGGTGCTCACCATGTAGGAGTGTGGTGGGCTGCCTGCCTCAGGCGAGCGGCGGAAGGTTCTGGGGCTGGGGGCAGAGGGAGCCTGGCCCTGGGGGCTGCGGCCCTGGCTGCGGCTGGCCTCAGAGGTGACCAAGTTTTTGGGGGAGTCTATTCTAATCTCAGTCTGTCTGGCAAACTTGAGTTTTCTGTATTTTCCTTTTAATTTTTATGTTTTAGTAAAATATAGCTTGAAAGCCCGTGTGGTGATTTGGAGTGCTGACTGGCAGAAGAAGGGTGGGGTAGAGCTGCCTCAGTGCTCTTGGCCCTCTCCTGTAGGAAAGTATTAAATACTGTCTTGCCATGACTGTGTCTTGCTTTATAGAGGATTGTACTGAGGAAATCTTCCAAAAGTTAAAAAGCAGTAGAGGCAGTAGATTTCTTTTAGGAATTTGTATGCTTTGTTTCATGAAGGAAAAGTAATACTCTAGCCACTGTAATATCACTAAATCAAAATGCAAGTTAAGGGAGAAATGACTCAAGTTATGTAGTGATAAGATTTATTATTCTTAAAATGATAACTAAAATGGGAAAATGACTGCTCTAGAAGTTACAAGTCTTAAGCAAATAATAAGGTTGGTCAGGAATACTGTTTTTCAGGGCTACTTTTAATCGGTTAATAGCAATGTTGTGTAATGGAAAGCTGTGATGGAGTTGTTCTTTGGGAGGCCTTAAGGCGGTGAAACCCCCTGGATATCCCTGGACCAGTGCCTAACACGAGCAAGCCCATGTCCTCTCTCATCCCTTTTTGGTGTGAGTTGTGCCTTCCGAAGTCCAAAACTAGATCAGCTATGTGCCTTCTCTGAAGAGATGGGACCACTGCTGCCTCTTGTCCCTTGTGGATGGTGTAGACAATCAGGGCCTTGAAGCAAAAGATGGAGTGAACCAAACTGACAGCGTGGACACACCACGTTTAACATCTTTAGCATTGTACTTGTCAAAATATTCTCTGTTTACTGTCCCTTCCCATGCTTTAGAGTAACACAGTCTACCTAGTGGTAGGTCTGACACAAGGTCTGCAGCCCACACAACTTGTTAAACAGCTTACAAACATTCTGCCTGATTTAAGGCTAGGCAATGTATCTCTCGCTCTGCGCATCACTGAATTTCTGACATGCCAGATTAATTATATTCAATTACTTTTTTCTCACTGTCATGAATTTGTCCCCTCTGCCTTACATTTATAATATTGCTAGTATTGAGCATGAGGGTTTCATGACTGTAAAGGGAAGAATAGATCCCTGAGGTTAACCAGCCACAAGAAAAGTTAAGTTTCCTACGATTGTAAAGTAACCTTTTGGACATGACAAAACTCAGATCATTTGTCTTTACAAGTACATCTCTAAGAGACCATAAAGCATTCTTTTATTTCTTAATAGAAATTTAAAATAATGTGCATTAATTGTTTTTGTTTTATTTTATCACAGGATTGTACAGTGTATGAAACAGAAAATAAAATTCTTCATGTGGTAAGTAATCTAAGAATTCTGCTTTGGTATTCTCTAATCCTACCCCATCCACTTAAATGATTTTTTAAAAAATTAAAGCTATCATAGGAAAATAAAGTTCTTTGCTATTTGACACAACTTCTGGTGAATTATATCAGTCGTTAAAAGTTAAAGTTTTCATAAATAAGATCAAATAGTTGAAAAGTTAAAATTTATTTTCAAGACCAGCGAGAGAGAGATATCAGCTTACATGTTTTGTGACCCCCTGAAACCGACTTAGTGCAAGTTAGTTGTGCCTCCTGCCAGCCAGTTTAATGACTGCCCCAGTACTCTAGATTTAACACTCCAAAACGTCTTTTTTGCATCAATGTAAAGAAATGGAGAGACTCTACTCAAACAATATTAATTAAATATTTTTTCACCTAAGAGATTGTTTCCAGTTTCTCTGAAGATTGGAGGCCTGTTAAAGATGGTGTCATTCACTTAAGAACCATTCCTACCAAGCCTTTTTATTCTTTCCTAAATTGGAAGTCTTTCAAGTTTAAGGCTTAAGAATCAGCTTTCTTCTGCTATTCCCTAACTTATGCCTGTTTATTTTATCAGGCAAGGTCAGATACTCCCTCTCAGTCTCCCCTTTCACACAGTTCCCTGGAGTAATGCTCTCTGTTATACCTACAGTTAATTACAAATACATAATTAATGTTCTTAGATTGTTTTAGAAGCTTCACAGTACTGTCACTAGTGTATTTCTCTTACTAGGATTGCTGGTGTGGAATTCCAGCAATGGATGCATCAGACCTGGTGCATTAGTAGCTTCTCTGGTTGTCAGACTGAGCACTTTGTGCCTTCAGCACTCAAAAAATCTGATGATGAGGGGAATGGAAGAATCCTATACAAAGCTGTTGATTAGATATTGGCCTTTAAGTTCAAATACCTTATATTTTCCTGGTACGAGCACAGAAAACTTGTACTGACACTGACATAAAGTTAAAACCTATGGTTAAAGGGAAATATCAAAGGATTTACAAGTTCAGATAAGCTTTTGACAAGCTCTAACCAAGTGCCTGACTTTTTTTTTTTTAAGACCTTTTACACATACTCTGCTTCCAGCAGGGATTAGAATTTGTCGTAAAACATTGATGTGCTGTTAAATTCAGAAAGCATGCAGTGACTTTGAGAAAAAAGCTTACTATTGCAAACCTTATTCTAAAAAGAACTTCTAAAAGCACCTGAAATCTTCTGGCATTTGGACACACACATATACACGTCTTTTAACCCACAATTCTAGCTGCATATGACTTCTAGAAATACATCTTTAGCAGGAATGTTACTTTTTATTTTTCTACCGGTTTTGGATGGAAGCCTGAAAAGACAGAAGAGAAAAGAAAAGTTTCAGGTTTTGAGTATTCCATAGGCTCAGCAGTGAAAATGTGATGAAACTTAAAGAGCCTGGATCCCAAGTCAGTAGAACTCATCTTAGCCTGAGCAAAGTCACCTGAAACTACCTGATCCAGAGCATCCAGGCTCTGAGAATCAACTTGTTTATCATCATAACTCTGGGTGAAGTAAGAAGAATCACCATCTTTCTCACAGCATCTTAAAAAAAAAAAAAAAAATTACTTCAGGGATACTGAAATCAAGAATAAGCTTTGTAAACTGTTTATTTCTTTTATGGTCATTTTATTTGTAAAAATATAAAATTAAATTAAAGAAAATACTGAAGAAAAATAATGGTGATGCTCTAAAGTAAAATTTTACATTTGTAAGAGATAGAATCTATAAATCTTCACCACCACATGGTGTTTTGTTTTATTTCTGAAACATATTAAGAAAGATATACTTAGAAGTAAAGACAGATTTATAAAATGATGATCCACGATTGGCTTTCTTCATGGTTACTGGAGAGATTCACTGAGATTTGTTTGGAAGAGCTCCACACTAGGGTGGCGTGTGCTCAGATGTGATTGCAGGTGCATAGTTGCCGTTCCCTCACTAGTCATATGACTAGACTGTGTCTACTCTGCAACTCGAGTACTGTGGGAAACGATAAATGATGAAGGAGTGATCTTCAGGATCACTTAAACTGCATGTCTGAGAGTCAGGTTTCTTTTTTTTTTTATATCTGTTTAGCAAAATGTGGTTTTGAGGACTGTGTAAGTTCTTTAGACTAATATAATATACCTATGATAATTAAAAATTACAACCTGCTAGTTGTTCTTTCTCTCAGCAGTAAATACAGATTATTAACGTATATTCATTGTACAGACCCAGCAGTGGCTGCCATACTAAAAATACTTTTTGTGATGCATAAGTTTGTATGACTTGTTCAAGACTTAGTGGTTTCCTAGAGATGCTGTTCTCGTCATGGCCCATTGAGATAAATGTAATAAATGGTTTTTGGGTGTTGGACAGCCTGTGAAACTGTATGTAGAGTTCTTCTGCAACAGGTACTGAACTTCTTGAAGAACCCATTTTTGTTTGAGATTTTCCTAAGTGCAGTAGTATTGTGCCATCTGGAGAGCATGCACTTTGCTTCTCTGTGGTTTTGGAACTAGTACACAAGACTTAGGTCCTTTCTATTTTTTTATGCCAAAAATACTTTAGCATATGTTAAAGTATCATCTCATGTTGATAGTGCCATATCAAACATTACTTCTTGACCCTGTGCTATTATTCATAAATTCTGCTCAGTTGCTCCCATTTATACTATCTCAGCCTTTGTATTCTTTACAACTGGTGTCAGGCCTCTCTTGTATCTGCTGAACTACTTTTAAAGCAAACTGATATTTTTAAGTATTCCAGTATAATTTTCTTGAATATTTTCCTGGTGCTAAAACAGATTTTAATTAACTTTCTGAATCATGGGCAGATCTTAAAGACTCATAAGGGTAAATTTGATTGAAAGCTGCTTTGCTGTTTATTTCATTCCAAAGTTTATTTACTGAAAAAGTATTTGCATGTGACAACCGTAAAGTTAAAACATTACATCAGAAAGTAGAAAGTATTGACTCTGGGATTTAGTCTGCATCTAATCTGTACATATGATCTTAAATATTAAGGTGTAAGAGAGGGCCTCTGTTTGAAATCATAGTAATATTTTGATATGAGAGTAATTGAAAAGCTTGATGGAAACATGTACTTACAGACAGGGTCAACCATCAGTTCGTATTGTAGCAGTACAATAAATTTTTTGAGCAAGCCAGTTTCCATATCTCTGATGGGAGAAGATAGGACCTAAGGTTTTGTTTAGGGGTTCTGGCCCAAAGCTGAAACTGCTAGAAATATTTCTGGGTTTTGGTGACCTTTAGATGCAGTCATGCATACCTGAACGGGATGCTTTGCACCTTTCAGCTGATAAAAAATACAAATGCCACATCCAGTACTCCTGAGCTGTACTTGTATTTCCAGATGACTAACTACACAGTGAATGGAAATATAATCTATAAATTCAGCCAGTTAATTTATTCATTGTGATAACTTTATGTGTTTAACTCATATGTTTAGTGTCAAATGAGATATTAGAAATCCTCATGCTTTTGCAAATGCCTGAAATAAAACTTCCCTTAGGGGATTTCACTACCATTTGCTATAATTAGGGAAAATGAGAATATAGTCCCCAAAGGAAAATAGATGCATACAGCACAACTTCGACCAGAAGACCATTCTGAAATTCATCTAAATGAATGCTTTCAGTTTAGGTTCAAATATTTTTCGGCATAGTCTTTTTGAAGGAATGCTTTAAGCAACACATGCAAACTTGGAAATAAATCTTTACACCTGAAGATTCTCTGAGAGTACAGATCAGCTCCTTTCTGATCCATAGACTTACTGTTTGCCTTTGCTGGACAGGTTTCATCTGTCAGTATCACATCTATGCAATGGGGTTCTTACTTTGAAGGTGTTCGTGTGCATTGGCATTAAGATTTTGAGATCTTTAGCTGGAAGGCAGGATAAGATAAAATTATTGCATAGCTGTAGTGATCTAGAATATCAGTTAAAGGCTGTGTTCAAAGATGCATAAGAATTTTACTTCAGGAAATGGATTAACTAAGGTACTTTTCTGCCTGTGTAATTCTTAACAAAGGAAAAATTTTCTAAGTTGTATAACGCAGAATTCACCTAATTATCACTGTTGGTAGGGTTGCTCTCATTATTTGGCAGCCAAAATAGGTTATTAAGGCGGTGTATAAGGCATTTATTTTTTACATATTTCACTTGACTTCCATTGTATTTATAATGATACATTATAATGACAGATAAGGTGAAGTTAATCAGGTTGTTTTCTTTTTTAAAAAAGTGCATATAGTTGGAGTGGAGAAGATAGTTTAGGTTACAGATGTCAGTGCACAGTAAAATCTTCTGATCAGAACAGTACATGCATGTACCTTTGCTTGACATTTATGGATACCTTGTGTTCCTTTAACTTCCTGTTCTTGACTTTCATATACCTGTAGTTGTTACAATGCTAAGAAATAAAATTATCTGTTTATTCTCAGGTAGTTCTCAGAATAAGACCTTCTTTGCTAGTAGTTTCAGTTTAATATGAAGAATTATATTGACTTGGTTTTTTTTCGTAGTGTAAAACCTTGTCTGGGATTTGTGACCACATCATTTCGCTCTCATCTGATTCTCTGGTGTCACAGTCAGCACATCTTGAGGTAGTTCATCTCACCAGCATTATGCCCAGTGAGGGTTTGGTAAGTAGCAAAGCAATTTAAAGTTTAACTGTTTGAATATAGAATACAAGCCTCGGTTCTTTAAGGTGATTTCTTTTTTTAATTTGTTGAGAAATCAAAATGTATTTTCATGCAGTGTCCTACTATTTCTTTTTTGGTAAGCTGAATCAGCTTTCTGAAAGTGGTTTAATTAACATTTATATAAATAAAGGGATTGTAATATTTTAAAAAATTAAAACTTATTTTACCGAGGGCTTCATGTGCACCGGGTAACTATATAACATCTAAAAAAAAGTTATAGTCCTTTGATAGCCATATTGCAGTTCTTGGAATGTACCAAAGTAGTCCCCAAATACATACATATACAAATAAAATCAACTAAATATCATTAATGAATATGCTTTGAAAATTATTAGTGGAAGGTATGTTTCTTGGGCTTGCATAAAAATAGTTATATGCCTCCCTAATGATTCCGTTCAAATAAAACTTTTAGAAGTATCATCCCAGAAACAAAATAAATCCATAATATTCATAAATTATTGTTCACTGAGCAGACTAGTTAGGTGTCTTCTGAACATCCCAGCTGCTCTGCATTAGAATGGATCACACTATTAAAATTTTCTGCGGAGATGATAGTTTAATAATTATTTGGCTACCACCTTTAAGTATTAATGTACTGTTACATTTCTTGGACAAGGGATTTTTGTGAAGTTTTAGGGGTCAGTGGGTAAAGATTTCTGTATCCCCTCTGTAGTTCCCTACTTTATAACCATTCTGGTATTGGTAGGCTATGGGAGGACTGTGCTTGGGAAACTAAGATCCTAATAAAAGCTAGAGTGTAAGGTAGCACTGCAGGCACTGGGATGTTCTTGCACATTCTCCTCAAGAGACAGGCTACCTTTCCCAGTACAATCTCTTACACTGATTTCAGGTGCCTTCTCAGGATTTTTTTTTTTTTTTTTTTCTCTACAAGATGAGGAATCCAGGAATGTTGTTTCTGGGTTGGAGGAAGCAGTTGGACGAGGAAAAAAAGGGGAAGTGGGTAGAGAAATTGGTAGCCATGAGGCTTATCTGCAGAAAATTCCAGAACTGACCAATTAAAAAACATTTGAGTGTCACTAGACATGTTGTGGCATGTTTCTTGTTTGTAATTCAGCATGACTTACAGATATATTTTAAATTTCTGTTAGTTGAGATGTTTTGTATTATTTCAGTATCTTATTCTTTGTTCTGACATTGAATAGCAATGAATATTACATGCAAATCCTGTCAAAGTACAAGAGCATAATTATTTTGATGTATGCATATTAATTTGAGAATGATGTATTTTAATGACATGAGGGGATTCTGTATGACTACATAAGTTTACTTTATTCTTAGACAGATTTAGTCAACAAAGAACATTACAACAGCATAAAACATGTTTAATTTTAATTCTGTGGCATCACAGATGCTTAGCCCAGTATGTAATCCTGAAGATAGATACAATTTGCTTGCTGTGCTGCTGCATCCCAGTGGCCAAATGTGTTCCCTTTGTGGCCGTTTCCCCTGTTGGTCCGATTTCTGAGTTAGTGCAGGGATATCCAGGAGATACCAGATCAGTATCATTTACAGCTTCTGTGGTATATATGCTGTAAATCTGTCAGTGTTTTCAACTTGCATGAAGACTGCTACATCTTGCATGCTAGCAGTCTGGATCTCTGTATAGCTTTCCTTTCTATCCAGTAATGGCATATAATATATTCCTGCTGGTCTACTTAGAGGAAAGTACACTATCAGTGCTGAAGAGAATATGAACACCGATAGGATGTATTTTCCTCAGAGACGACGGAGCTTACCAAGCAGGGCTTGGCATTGCTAGCGTTTCCCATTCAGTGATAGCTTTAGATCTAGGCCAGGGGTGTAGACTGGTGGAGGACAGAAAGAGTATAGCCTACTTTAAAAATGGCACGTCCTTTAGTGAACTGAAAATTTAATGGTGTGCGATATTAGGCAGGTGTCTTTCAGGAGTCCTTGGGTACGAATGGTATACTTTCTAAGCAGCTCATCATAAAGTGTTGGAGTGACCAAGATGAGAGTTGTTGGCTATATGGTTGTGGTCTGTCATGTGGTCCACACTTTCCTCCAGACCGCCCTCTTTTCTAATAGAACATCAAGCAGACAGGGCCTGTGCTGTAATTAAGCTGTAGACTGGACTCTATCACTAGGGGTAGTTCTCCATCCGCAGTGTACCCATAAGTTTATAGCCAATAAAACTGTAGTAAGTGGGCACTGCTGACAAAGGACATGAGACAAATACTGCAATCAAAATTGCCTGTCAAATTTTTCTTTTTTTTTTTTTTTCCCTAGATGAAGTGAAATCACAGTGAATGACTGAGTTTTCTGTGCCTAATTGAAGGCGCTATAACATGTTAGGTTGGCAAGTTCCTTATAATCAATTGTGCTGACACTGTGTTCTGTTTAGAAAAAAAAATATGAAAAAGGACTATAAATGGGAATAAAAGAAAAATCATGTGAAAAGGAAAAGAAAACATTAATCAGAATCAAATATAGAACAGAGTAATGAATTACAAATGGCTTTCTCATGATTGTGTAGCAGTTTTTTTCCACAGGATCTCTGCTCCATTCAAGAGAAAAATGAGTGCTATTCACTGAATGGAAAGTATTCAGAGCTCCATTTTTATCCTTATCATTCAGTGTAGGGGTTGAGGTCTTATTTACCACACTTGAGCTTAGCACTGCATTCCCTTGAGTTACTAATTTCATCATGAGATTTTTTTTCTTATATGGACTTACTGAATGCATGACAGATGCTAATTAATTCATCCTCACAACACACTTGTGAAAATTATATTGTAATTTTAGTTTTATAGATAGGAATTTAATGCACAGAGCAATTTATGTCAAAATCACCAAAAATCTATTTTTCAGGAGAAGCTTACCATATAATTTTTCATAACATTTGTTACTTCTATAGCATAGGTTTAAAATACAGTCTCTCTTGGTTTTCAGTGTATCTAAGGTTTTCAGAGCTACTGAGAACTCTAGCTTCAGCTTTATAAAGAGTTGGCATCTAGAAAATGAACAAAATTATTTGCCATTGGTGAAAAATGTGCTGTTAAATTACTCAGATTTATATAAAAATTCAATTATCTGGAATGATATTCAGTTGGCTTAATTATGAGTCTTTCTCTCTTTTCAAAACTCCATTTGCAAAACTGCTCTTATTATATGCCTTCTAATTTCTTCAACAAATGAGCCAGAAATCCTATAGACTTTGTATAAGCTTACACATAAAATTAATGAATTTCCAGGTCCAATTCCATACAGTTACTACACAGATTCAGAACTCCTGCGGGGCCATGTCTGTGTGTTTAATTGTGTAAATAAATTCTGGATCATAAAGCATTTTCACAAAGGGACTGTATGGCATTGGAATGCGTACCTTCCATTCTAGCATTTTCTGTCCATGCTTTTACAAGCTTAATAGTAGCCTTTTTCTTTTTTTTCCTCTCTAAGGTATCTTCTTTTTCAGTCTGCTTTATTAAAAAAATAGTCTTATCTCATGCATTCCCTAGAACACACTTTCTGCTGGGAGTTTCATGGCAGTTTGCTGGACAAAAGAATTTGCATTGGGAAGCACACATTTTAGGTTCCATTCCAAGTTCTGATGATTGTGTTTGCATCCTGATCTCTGCAGGCACTTGCTGGCATCCAGAAACATACTGGCTTTTTCCTCTCTCTTTCCGTTCCTTCCCAAGCTGTACCAGTCGCATATACCAGTCAAATTGCTTCCTCCTTTTCCCTATTTAGCCACTGAATTTTCAGTGGCAAATACTAAAACACCCTCTGTATATTTTCCATTTCATTTTAAAGTAACTTTAAATACTGTAAAACACTTTCCTCCTGAATTGTAGTACTAGGTATGGTAACACCATCTACATCTGAAGTGTGTACTGCATGATCAGTCTGAATAAGATATCTGGAAGGCAAAACTTTGTTTCAAACTACCAATTTGACAAACTTGTAATATACTCCTGTACTAAAAAAGTATTAGACTGTGAGAACCACTCTCAGTTCTGACCATATTGACAGAAAGAGAACATGCATACCTAGGTTTTATGAAATAGAATAAAACAACTTTAATTTCATGATTTAAGAAAATTCCCTTCTTTGGCTTTCAGTTTTTCAATTCTTTGAGTTATTGTCAATTGTAGCATGACAAAAGAAATTGGATCATTTTTATACTTAAAAATGCTTTTTACAAATTACTTTTCTTTCTGCTTAGAGAAAGATAGGTTTCCATTCCATTGCATTGCATGGTGAACTGCCTTTTGAAGTTACAATAACTTGTGGTAAATGAAACTACAGAATGATTTTAATTTTTAGACACTGCACATAACTGCTCAGTACAAGGCAAGATTTTCCTCAAAAATGTGATATTTGAAAAATCTACTCCCCCGGAATTTATTATGTTTCAAAAGTCTGCAGACCAAGTTCTGCATTTAGGAGTCCCAGAATTTCTGTTTAGTGATTAGACAAAGCTGTCGCAGCAGCAGCCACTTTAAATTTCTTGGCTTGATGAACCCAGCATAAGCAATAGGCCCTTGAGACAAGACTGTTTGCAGGGGAAGAGGTGCAACTCCTAAGCTTGCTACTAAGTCCTTGAGGGTGAGGGTAGGTGAAAGTCTATGCGAACCTTACTATTAACTAGCTCAGACTAAGTCCAGAGGCAGCTCTGGAGCAGTTTTGCTGTCGGATAAACAAAGGAAGGCTAAGGGAACCAGTGTTTTAAGTGAGATGATGGATATAGAGATCATCCATAAGATAGGAGCATGGAGGGTTTTTTGAAGTTTGGGGTTTTTTTCCTACTACTACTCTTGGATGATCAGAGATTGTCAGTAGTGGAAGATTTTTTTTTTTGTATTAGAGCCAGTATTATTTCAGACTAGACTTTTTTTTTATCTTCTGAACTTCATGTGCTGTATATATATTTAAAGATATTTCTGTGTAATACACAACTTTAATCTTCCTTGAGATTAATGATTACTCTTAAGCAGAAGATTCTAAACAGACAGGTTGTTGGGGTTTTATTGTTTGATTTTGTATCTTCTGATGTCTGAGAAATGTTTTGCTTCTGGAATGCAGAATCGCTTTTATTCCTCTTCCTTTCACATTTTTGTTGTTGTTGTTTTCTCTTGTATCTGAGCTTCCTACTGCTGATAGAAACTGCAATCTGTCACACTTTAATTAAGATATACACTGCTTATATCCACAGCTTTGTTAATTTTTCTGCAGAGAGAACTTTTTCTATTTCACTTAAGAATTTAAGGGAAGCAAAGATTGTGGGAATAAGCATTTTTATAAGTTCAACTGTGTATCATTGGAGAAAAAAAAAAACAACCAAAACAACCACAAACAGACAAGCTGTCAGATGCAAAGACCCTTCTTTATTAAGGATTATTCATCTACCTAATGTACAGCTACCCCTTCAAATAGTACTTCTCTTTATGTGGAATTTGTAATTTAAGGTGCTGGAAGCCAATCTTTTCCATTTTTACAAGAAAGAAATGCAAGAAGAAAAAGTAGTATATGAATGCAGCTTTTTTTGCGGAAATACACATGGCTGTCCTAAAATTGTTAGGGTGTTGATCTAATTATTTCAGATTATTTTTTAAAGGTTACAGAAACTTCACAAAGTTCCATCATGCTTGATATATAAAGATTCTCATAGCCTAACTTTTTTGTTGTCCATGGGTTTCTATTTAGGTAGGATTTAGTAAAATGACTATAAGAAAGAATAATAAACTCTCTTTTGAGTAAGATGGTTCAGATAGATGCATAGAGCTGTTGTTATGCTATGTAGTAGCAAAAAAATTCATATGCGTCTGTCCAAATTTGATAGTTAAAACAAGGTTAAAGAACCATTTTACATTTGGGGCAAAAGATCAAGGGGTTCCCTGGTAGTTTGTAGCATTACAAACCTGCATCTTTGCTATTAATGCTTCATTGTGTTACAGAAGTAGAGTCAACAGTCTTCTCCCTGTAGAAGTGCTGTTGAGACACATAGATCGTTTTATTGTAGTTTTAAATACCTGAATTTTCCATGCAGAAGTTTTTTGTCATATTAGAGAAAAAAAGTGGTATGAAAACATGAATCATCTGATGATAGGTCATTGTTACCCAAAAAGGAATACTGGCCTACAGTTAGAAGTGTTGGAAACATGAGCCAGAAATGCTCATACTAAGAGAGTTTAGTCTCACTGCGAAATTCAGAGCTTTTCAAATATTGCCTGAAACATCCATGGATTAACCTGGGAATAGTTGTTGACACTTAAAAATACACTGTTGTCATTATAACCTGGTTAATTAACCAGATGACTCTGCAAGAAATTTTTCAAGGAAATTCCACTTAAAACTGGAAACACCATTTTCTGGGGAATAGTCTCTTTAAAATGGGATTTTAAATGGCTGATTCCTTCCTCTGTGTTTTCAAAGGTCAGATTTTAATTAAAAACCTTTAAATCACTCTCTCATTAGGGGACAGTGACAGAGTTACTCAGGAACAGCCAGGTTTTTGATACAACAGCCTGTGAAACATTTCCTTGTTCTGTAGCACCTCTTATATATTAGTATAATTCTTTGGAGTTTCATATCTGACATATCACAGTTATTAAAGAACAACTATTTATTTCTAACCCCCTAACTGTTGACTAGTCTGAGCCATCTTCATAGAGTGAATGAGAATAAACTCTTGCCCAGAGATAAGGGGTATAGTTTGTCATTCTTCTGTGCTCTGAGATCATTGGTGGGATTCAAGAAGAAACTAGAATCAGAATAAAGACCCATTCTTTAAAAAAAGAAGAGAAATCATTTTGAAAAAGGAGTCTAGTGAAATTCTGCTTGGAAGGGCAGAAAATAGACCAATAAGAGGATGGAAGGCTGGAAATTGAGGAGGGGGGGATGACTGAGTTAGTTGGGTTTGTCATATCTGCCAAACCTATGCATATTTTTCGTTACTTTGAAGTGACTAAATATTCTCTGCATATCACTGCTTAAGCAGATAAGTTCCATCCCTTCTGTCTGGATATTGATTCTGGGACTGGATGTGTGGAGGAAAAAGCTTGTGGGAAGATCGGGTTTTGGGCACTGAACGCAGGAGGAGAGACTAGAGCTGATGGGCAGGGGGGGGAAGAAGCTTGTGTTACGGAGACTGAATAGGCAAGAAAGGTTATTTGAGAGGGATAGCCGTTCGTGTTAAAGAGGAAGGACCAGAAGACAGAGGGAGGTGGGAGACAACAGGATAAAAAGCCACTTGCCACTGAAAGTCTCCCATCCAGAGCCTAGGATGGATTCCAGGATTCGGAAATTCCCTCGCTGATGTGCTTTTTGTCTGTGAAACCCACTGACAAAACTTTCTTCTTATTTAGTCTTAGCCTGATGTTTTTGCTATTTTACTTTGACAGCTCATATAGCGGAGATCTATGAAATAGTTTGCAAGCAGTTTGTGTAAAGAGCTATATGAGAATAATTAGCTTACAAGAGTATATCTTCATTTCCATCAGATTTTATAACAAAAGTTAATAGGATCAAAATAGTGGATATGTGGATCCTCTTTTAATAAATTAGTTTACAAGTTAGTTAAAGATTATGCCTGTGTAAAAATACATTATTACAGAAGAATATGACTGTCTTGAATACGCTGAATCAATATGACTGTTTTAAGCCACATGTAAAGTAGAAAATAATTGTAAACAAAATAACTATTTCTAACAGTTCCAGAAGTGTTAGCAGTTGTCACAACAGGATCTACTTCGCTATTCATATCTGGGCTTGGGAAAAAGAGGCTTTCTGCTTCAATTCTTCAACTGCAGTATATTAAATCAGTATTTGCCTGGAATATATGTTATCTGACAGAAAATTTTTTTGAATGTATTTCCATTTTTTTAGGTTTATTAACCATAAAAAATGCTTATATTAGTGGAAATGGAATGAAACAATGATGAACAAAAAGATAGCCAATAGCCCATTAAATTGAAAGCAAGGTCCAGCTCTTTTGCCTAATTCAGACTGTGAATACTAGTGTGTTTTTTCTGGATTCACAGAATTAACAGCTCTCAAAATGACTAAGTTTAGCAATTTTGGATATTTCTTATAAGCCGGAGTAGATGATTTTCATTTTTCACTGGAAGTTTGATAAAAGTGATCCCCTTAAAGCCTTTCATTTATATCTATAAACTAATTTGTGTATATATATGAGCAATTTAAACTTTTGAGGGGTTCTGCTAACCTGTGCCAGTATTGCTTAAAATATGCCTGGAGATTCTAGTCTTTCTCTTTACAAATGTTATTTTGAAAAGGAAAATGAGGATGGGGGTGGGGATGAAGCACACCAGTCACTAAAATAGCGTTGGCACAGATTGTCCTTTAGAAACCATATTGTTCTAAGTGTCAGTTCTTTTCATGTTGAAGGATAAATTGTCCTTTAAAAATCTTCCTACCACAGAAAGCAATTGAGAGCTGGATTGAAGTGTACACACTGTGTTACACACTGCATTATCTGTTGCAAAAGGATAGGCAAGTGCTGGCAGTCAGCATATCAAGGACAAGAGTTTTTTAGGTAAAAATGTTTACAGGCTTGGAAAGAGTGATTTGAAGCAGGGAACATACCTGCTCTAGAACAGATGACATAGACTAAGTAAAGATGTTTTCAGAATTGGTGTATGTTTTTCAGGGGGTTCTTTTTAAGAATACTTTCAATCTTGTTTTGAGTCTTTATACACAAAACTTTCTCCCAAGTGGAAAAATATTTTTGGAACNATATAAAATAAAAAATGAATATAACAATTTTTATATTTCTTAGAATGTAATCTTTCAAGGTTTTCAGGTAACACAGATATGTCAAAGAGGTGCAGTGCTACTGTAATGGTCAACAAGAAACAGGGTCTTTCCTTATTTTTCTTTTGGGAAAACAAGGATGAAAGCTCTACCTAGGGTAATTTGAAGGCCATGAGTCATTCACTAAAATTGTTTATTTTTATATTTTTTGTACTTAAAGTTTAATAGCTAAGATGAAAAAGCAGATAGCAAAATGTAGGGTAATTCTTAGTGATTAGTTAGTTTTTATGTCTCTCAGGTGGCATATGTTAAGAGATAAAATTGTAATTTGATTTTTTTCAAAAATACACATAGCTTAACAAGAGGCTAAGAACTTTATGAAGAAATATGTGATAAAACCTAGTGAAAAGTTTAGCACTATGTCAGGTTTTGGTCTTAAAAATCTTAGTCTGTTTGTTTGTTAAGTGGGGAATGAATCTTGTCAAAACAAGTAGGGTGTTAGAACTGATATATTAAATTTGATATTAAAAGTGTGGCTGGAAATGTGTTACTGAAGTCTACTATGTGTTAAAATAACAGACTTCTGTGATGGATGCTGCAATGTTGGGTAACATTCTGGCTAAAAGTTCACTGTGGAAATCCAGCATAACACATACTAGATGGATTTAAATATCTATTTAAGATTTTTAATGGAGGCTCAGTGTCCCATTCTCAAAGAGAACCTTCAGGGTTTTTCATTTTCTAGTGTTCTTGTTTATGGCTTTCAGTTGGCAAAGAGAAAGAAAATCAGATGTTTGTCAGTAACAGTTGAAGGTACAGCAGGGACAATAAAATAGCAAGCACTGGTAAAATTAAGCCAACTGTACAGAAGGAAATAGTGGAAGACTCCCCAGAAACTTCTTTCTTCCAACTAATCACATTTTATGAAAGTGATTTCAAGACTTCCAAGACTTAATTGGGACATCTTTGTTATTTACAAATGAAATAACTTATAAAGCACTCTCATTTAAGAGAACAAGTAGTCATGTGAGTACAATCTAAAATGGAGTTTCTTATGCAGCAGAGTTAAGCGACCTTACCAGTCTTTACTTCTAAGATTTTAAAAAAGTTAAAACTTGATGAAATTGAATTAGTTTACATTAAGGTAGAAGTCACATTTTCTTATGATGAAAAATCAAAGCAGCTCCAGCTAGAGCAGGTTGCTCCGGGCCTCGTCCAGTCAAGTTTTGATCATCTCCAAGACAGAGATTCCATAGTTTTGCCAACCTGCTCCAGTGTTTTATCATCTTCATGGAAAAATTGAAGGAAAAAACCAAAAAAATCTTTTTTTAACTGAATTCCAACTTGTGTCCCTTGCTTCTCATCCTCCCACTGTGCACTTTCAAAAAGAGTTTGGCTCCATCTTCTCTACACCCTTCCAGCAATATGATCTTACCTTTGTAGTATTTTTTACCTTTTGTTTTTTTGTTTGTTTGGTTTTTTGTGTCACTGTATGTGTAAACACCTAGCCTGAATTTCTTCATTAGTGTTCAGGAATCTTGAAATTGACTTCTATGAACAAAATGTTCTTTCTTATTGCTGGTGGCTCTAAACTTCCATTTTGACAGCACAAGGTGATGTAGAATTATTGAAAGGATAATGAATCAGCAGTATAATGTACCAATTAGATTAATTAGATTTCAAAATTTGATGGATAACCATACTATATGGAGAGATGTGAAGCTATGACCTTACTCCTGAGAGGCAAGAATACAAGCAATTGAGTCTCACTGACGTTTAAGGCTGTGTGTGTGTACAGCTAGGTAGATACCTGCTTAGGTTGTCTCTCTGTATCTTGTCAATAGCCTCCTTGAAGCAGAATTCTTCCTGGACTAATTACAAAGCTCCTGTTAGTTCACCAAGCTCATTTTTCTCCATAAATTGGTCATATGAGCACTAGCTCGTGTCTTCTCTAAGTCAGGCTATGGTTTCATTTTTATTGAATCAGTAACTCTCTGAAGATGCGGCATTTAAGTTTAAAGACTATTCCTGTTTGTGGTTTCAGTTTTGATACTTCTTTTATGTCACTAGTAATAAAAAGAGGTCATGTTAAATATTTCAAATACTGAATAGGAAAGAGCTTTTATGCTGATTCTCAGTGTTGAATTCTGTCCAAAAACTTTGTTTGGAATAAAAAAAGCATTAAGTGAGAAAATTATGCTGTTTATAATGGGTCTTGATACATATTTGTTTAACTTAGATTTGCAAATGTTAATTGACCATGGTTCCTTCCAGTCTGTTCAAATGTTACGGTCCTTAAACTGGAATAAACATACTATTTTAATTATCATGCAAACATCATTTATTTGTTTCCTACAAATATTAATTACCTCTCTTGCTCTTTTTCTAGGGAATGTATATCAAATCAACATATGATGGACTACATGTAATCACAGGAACAACTGAAAATGTAAGCTTCTTTATTCTAAAAGAATTTTATCATGCATACAAGGATGTTCTGTACATCTGCAGTGCATTTTGTAATATGAAAACTTGCTTTAAATCAAGCCACTTTTTATTAATACTTTTTTTCTTTATCTTTTCTGTACATATATCATATCACCTTTGTGAAAACTTGGAACCCTTGAAAACAGGCATCAAAAAATACCTATGAAGTGACTAAGAACTAAAAATATAATAAAATGAAAACCTTTAACTTCTGTCCTCAACGGTTCTTCCAACACACCTTTTTAATAGTGTTTATGTATATGTTCTCTCTGGCACAAAAGTGTTTTCCTTTACATTAAGTAAATTTCTTTCATGTAAGAGATTTATCGTTAGTCTAAAATAGTATCATCTGTTGTATTTAATTTTTGTTCTCTACTTTAGATAAATCTCTCAGAACATAGGACAGTTCAGGTTCATATAAAAAAATAAGTATTTTTCTGTCATCAGAACAGTAGAAATAATATAACAGGGAAAAATATCTGCCTCAGATATTTATATTGACCACAATAGTCACAAAATTGCAGAGTCACTGATAAGCGTAGTTGTCATCTGAGCAGCCCTTAATATGTACAATCAGATTACTTTATGCAGTGAGTAAATATTGTCATACGATGAGTTCTTTGTTTTCTTCTGAGAATGGACAGTAATTTGGGGTTTTGTTTTGTTTGTTTGTTTTTTCTAATTACCAAATTAATTTTTAAAAAGTGTTAGAAGAATTAGACTTTTGGAGATGATGTCTGTCCTAGGATTGACTCATAGAAAATGAGTAGCTTCTGCATGTCTAAACAATTCAGTAAAATAGATTGTAAAATAATAAATTTTAAAATAGTTACAATATCAGCAGTATAGATGGATGTTAAAGACATTGGTAATGGAGAAGGTTAACTTAAGATATTATATTCGATATCAGACAGGTTATAGAATAATCTTTGATAAACCAGAAAGTTTTCAAAGCTAGCAGTAAATCCTGACAGGACTATCACTAAGAAGTGAGAAATTGTGGAAAGGAGCAAACAGATCTTCATACATGAATGGAAGGGGAGGGGTCATTTGACAAGGTTGAAAAAACAAGTTAGTTAGCAATCCAAATAACTATTGTGTGAGGATGTATAAAAAGCTCTTTTATGAAAATAACCATTCCTGAAATAATTGTATTAGGATGATTTAATCACCATTGTATTTTCATATTTTCCATCATCTGTAGTAAAAATACAGAAAAGACCAAGAAAAATGTATTAATTATCATTTTCATTGTCGTCCCAGAAGCGTTAGGCAAAGCTGAACCAAAAGCACAAGGAAACACTGCAGCACATAAATCAGTATGACTAATCACAGAAAAACTAAACAGTGTGACAAGAATAACGAAGTGGCTTCTAAATATCCTTCTTGTTACTTAACTTGCAATTCATAATTATGAATTTGAAAAAAAGAAATTTACTTCAACTGCTGCAGTCTATGACAGACTTCATAATAGGACCCGTCCCTTCTGTTTTTCATATAGTGTTTTAGTCACACTGTTTTCATTCAGTCTTGGATCTATTTAACAGTGTATAGCTGGATAAATTACAAGTTTAGATTTTATAAAGCTAATATTGGAATTATGTAATGCTGACACCCAAGGAACATAAAATTAGCACTGTGCAGCTAGCCAAAGATGTAAATACTTGCTGGCCCATATGGGTGAGCTTCATATGTGGTATTTTGTTCTGCTTCATTTATATATATCGAGATAGTATTGCATCATACAGTTTTTGTCTCTCAGTTTTTAGACAGTGCAAACCCATGGAAAGCCTGATGATGTGTGTGACAATTTCTGAAGACAAGTCTAATGCAAATTAACTTAAAATTTATTTGCTTGTTTCTATTAATGCCATTGGCAGCCTTTAGAAGTCTTAAAATAACTAACTGTGTATCTTGGGTCCTGAAACTTATGAAGGATCCATCTTGATTATGTCGCAACGGATTTTGTTCATAGATTGAATCACTCATGTTATAATTAATCTACTTTTTTACTGTAATTCTAATTAATTTTAGAAAGATAATGCAGTTTGTAGGGAAAATATTTATATATTTATAGTTGAAGTTCACAAGAGGCGTTACTAAATTGCCAGCCACTAAAAGTTTTATTTTTATTTTGACTAAACTTTAGATGTCAAACATTTTTGATAAGACACTACCATAAGAAGTTGCTTTTTTGTTTTTGCTAAAAGTGTAATCACATGTGCAGATAAACCAGCTTCAAAGACCTTTAATTTCTGGCATTTCAGCAAATTGATTTTTCATTCCTTTTGAAGGGATAATTGACCTCAGAGCTAGTGTTTAATTTTAAAAGATAATAAGTAGCTCAGCCTCATCAAAGTCAGGAAAGGAGCTAAAAAGAGAAAGAACCAGGCCTTTACTTTTCTATCTAACGTCAACTGAAGTTAAACATTATGAATGGTGGTATTTACTTCAGTTTCCTGCTTACATTTCATTCACTGTTTAAAGCAATCAAGTTTGTATTCACATTGAATTCTAGAAATATCTTTCTGTTACATGTTTAGTCCTGTGCAAAAGAGCAGTTTGCCAAAATTCTGCAAGTTTCCACTGGAAGCAGAAAGTGGTACTGGAGCCAGGTAGTTCTTCACACCATCCTATAAAGTACATAGGTAAAATCCTGTTTATGGCAGGAGACAGAAGCCCTTATGGAAGAATAAGCATAGATCAAGCATGTGAGGCATTGGAAAATAGCTTCTGTTGGGGAGGTTGGGCAGAGCAAGGTTAGGAATGATAAGCAAGCAGTAGGCTGAAGGTAAAAGCTATGCTTGGAATAGCACCTATAACACACTTGGAATCGCTGTGTCAAATATCAGCTATTTGCCCTATTGGCTTGTTTTTTTCTGATTGAATAATTAATGATGTCTCCTACTACTCTCCAGCAGCTGTGTAGACTGCAGAATCTATTGATTAGTCAGCAGGTGCTGACTATTGGGGAGTGATTTGACCTCCTCCTAGATGAGTCTCTTTGGCATTTTATTGAGAAGTAGTTGCAGTCACTTTCTTCCCAGTGGTGATTTGCGTTCTTGTTGTATTGTTTCCTCTTGTCTTTGTTCCTTTATTTGTTTATCTTTTGTTTTTAATCTCCACCCACAAAAGGGATAGAAATTATGGGTGGGATTTGTAGTTGGTGAAGACTGTCCAGCCGAAGAGCTCTTGCCTGTTGCCTGGAAGCCTTGATTGGTACGCAGTGAGGTCATGAATATAAGCTTCTATAAGTCACCTTTCATTCAGATAAATCTTTTCTGCTTTCGCATTTGTACCTGGCTCTTGTGCCATGAGCAATTTATGTTATAGGCTGGCTCCAAAAGACATGCAGGAACTGAACCAAGTTTTGATAACATAACTCCTTTCTCCTTCTTCAACAGTATTAGAGCTAGACCACTCTCTGTAGCTGCAAATGGCTCTTTTTCTGCCTTTCTTAGCAGTCTGCTTACTTGGACAGGGAACTTGAACTGTTACTCGAAGAGTATTTTGCTTTAAATGTTTATGCATTGTTTGAGATGGGACAATCTGTCCTCTCCTCTCTCTGACTCCGTATCTAACAAGTAGAGTAAACATTCAACCTTGTCCAAGTCTCCTGGCTGGTCTACTTCCTTCATAGCTAACTTCCACTGTGATTTATTTCTCAAGGTGATGTCTCAGCTTTTTAATTATTTTCTGATTATTTTCTCTTGAATTTCAAGTTGGTGTACTCTGTGTCAGTAGAACACTCTTGTAAACTAGTGTACAATGCAAGCAAGTTTGCCGTGAATTCTCAATCCTCTATTCCCGAGTATGACTGCTGATCTCCTGCATACCTTACAGATTTAAGGTCCAGTTTCACTGAAGCATTTAAAAATGGTTTGCTAAATAGCAGTTGACCATGTCCAAGTAGCTTTTCAATGGGTTTTAATACATTTTATTGTGATCAGAAGAAGCTATATTTAGGATAATGGAGTTTTTCAGCTCAGCAATCCCAAAATTATGTGAATTGTGTGTGTGTGTGTGTGTGTATTTATATAACAAAAATCTCTCGAAGAGCTAGTCTATCGCTGACATTATCCATTTGTAAATTATGACTTTCTGTGTTCAAATGGTTAATCTAGTACTGTCTTGGAAGTGCTGGAGCTGTAGTGTATTTGCAGAGTATCTTCAGTGCACTGAAGCAGTAGAACTGCTGTATAAACTATGAGACCTGCTTTTCTGTTACACACATGGTTGGTCCAGCCCTGTTCCTGACCATGCAGTAAGCTCCGTATTTGTTGACTTAACAGATTTACTTCTATGTAATGTAATTTCACTCGGTGTATTCCCAGCAAGATTTTGACTGCTCATACTACCCACAGAGAGGTAAAGAAGCTAGAATAGTTCAGTCAAAAAGGCTCTTCATCACCAATGAAAGTGGGATTCCAGATTACTTCATCAAATTGCCAGCTGTAACCAGAAAAAATATGGTTCCTCATAAATACAGTTTTTTATAAATATGACCAATTATTGTTATTTGATAACAATAATACTACTTTGGGCACAGCTTTCTTGCCTCCTTCAATATTCATTGGTTTAATTCCTGCTCTTCCCTTCCCCTTCCACACCCCCCATGTAAAGTTAATTATTACCTTTTGTCCTTAGTCTCCTGCTGACCAGTGTAAGAAAATCCATGCTGGTGATGAGGTGATCCAGGTCAACCATCAAACCGTGGTAAGTATTTTGGAAATTCTGCTCTGCAGACTTTGCCTATTCCCACTGCTAAAAAAGTAATATTTGTTCTTAGAAGGTAACTTTTCCAAACTAGATTATTATTTATGTCTTTTAAAATATCATAACCACTGCTTATGCTTAATAAGAAAAGGCACAAGTTGAGTCAGTGACCTGCCCGGAAGGATTAAGCCAAATTTACCTTTTCCACAGCTACTGTTCAACATCATTCTCTTTCTATAAGGAAGTGCTGGAATATTTCATTAAAGTTCTTAGACTTCTCATTATGGATATGCCAGTTTATGCTAGTTTAACTTTTTCTCTTAAACAGAATTTTGCATTCTGTTTAATATGGGGTTCAGATTAAAAATGCAAAAGTACTGTAACAGCTGTAAATTCTGAATCTGTTGGGGGAAAAAAACGTAAAGACAAAGTGTTGATAGAAATCTGTCAGATTTTGGTTTTGTGCATTCTTGCATGCATATTTATTTTTAAACAGATGAGCAGTTTTATAAAGTTAGTGAAACTATTAATCTGTTTAAAGTCACATAAGCATGTGTATGCTGAGCCTTATGGTAATGTAGCACATGATTTGCCTACCATTGCATTTCTTTCACTGCTGTATGTTGTATTGTGTAACTGCGTCTATATAAAACTACATTTTGTTTTAC
>VZTQ01007114.1:1975-47408 GCA_013400755.1 Pelecanoides urinatrix | reverse complement strand
TGGGGTTAAACCACGACAATGCCGTTTGTTGCTGGGGCTGGGACCTCCGTCCCTCTCACTCTGAACACATTGGCCTCGGGGGGTGGGTGCCGGCTCATCGCACATGGCCTGGCAGGGCTTCCCCCTCCCTGCATAGCTCAGCTGGCGGGACCCTCACTGCTCCAGAGAGCGCAGGTGCCCCCCCCCTCCCCTGTGCAGCCCCCGCAGTCACGGAATGCACGCGGGTACCCGCCACTGCCAGCACCGCAGTGCCAGAGCTGCCGGGAGTGGAGGTGACCCTCCTTCAGGCCCCTGCTCAGGCCACCGTCCCGCCTCGCTGCTCTGTTGGTACGGACGCGCCTCGACCCGTCCTCTGAGATGGTCCCCCAGCCCCTCGCGCCCAGGGGCTCCCAGCTCCGCGGAGCTGGCTCAGCTGGAAGGCGAGGCTCACGCTCAGGTAGGCTCCTCCACCGCCGGCAGCGGGACCTCCGGCTGCTGGACGCCCTTGGGCGAGCTGTCGACCCGCCGCAGCCCACTGCTGGGGAGGGGGAGCAGCTCCTCCGCCAGCCCTGGCCCCCCGGCGACCGCGCGCTTCCTGGCGGGTGGATGTCCGATGCCACCAGCCTGCACCGTCGTTTGGGGCATCTGCATTTGTCTGCAGCAGCACCACGTTAGTAACTTTGTTGTGTTTGGAAGTGAACTTCTTCACCCGTGTTCCCCAAACGGGGACACGCATTTGGTGCAACACCCTGGGGCATTACCAGTTGTTCAACCCCTCTGGAGGGAATAAAAAGAAAGGTTAAGTCTGTCCCTTCTCTCCTGAGAAACGTCCTCCCCACCCCGGCCAATGCACATTGTCTGGACTCTTTGGGCTTTAAGGTTATGCAGATGCGCTGTGAATGTTACCTGGCCTGCCTTAAATGCTGTTGGGAGAAACGGAGATATAAGTAAGGGCTCGTTTGCCATCATGGTAGTGACAGACAGTAACTGCTAGCCATTGGGCCTGCCAGGATGATGGGAGGGGGGAAAACAACCAGAAAAAATGGTTGTAATTCAGCTCCAAAACCCAGAAGCATGAGTGCAGCCAGAGAGGAGCGTGAGAGCCAAACCTGATCTAATCTGGCAGTGGGGTTGATCAATAAAAGAAGAAACTGAGTAGACTGTAACTGAGGAACCTAAATGAAGGGCGGGTGAGTCAAGCTGTAACTGGACACATGCAGATCAGGCATCCCAGTCTCCCCCGTATCTCCAGTCTCTCCTTCCCAGCTCTGTCTGGGCTGTACGTGGAGACAGACCGGCCACCTCCGCACCGCAGCGGGTGAGCTGCCCTGCGTGGACAGCCAGCCGCGGTGCTCGGGCCGTACCCTGCCCTCAGCTGCCCTCTCGGAGAGGCAAAGCTTCCCGCTGCCTGCGCTGGCTGCGGGGCATTGACTCCTCAGCCACGGCGCGTCCTCCTCCCAGCTGCCCTGCCCTGGCAGCCTGGGCCTTACAGAGCTCCCCGGCGCAGACCCGACAGCCGCCGTGTGCGGAGGTGCCGGCCCTCGGCAGGGCCAGGCACAGCCCCGGCGAATGGCGCGGGGGTCGCAGGTGGCTGGACGGACCCCCGTGACCGAGCCACGCTCCCCTGGGGCTGCCCTGGGTGTTTCACATTGCAAGCCTCTTCCTTGCTCTTACGTCCGGGAGGTGTGGATTTGTAGTGTCGCTGAATCGTTTTCTGTGGCGTTAAAGCCACGTTCACAGTCCTGCGATGGCTTACAGCGCTGAGGGGAGGAAGCCTGGTTTAAAACAAACAGAAACAAAGACTGGACTGCTACACTGCTGATAAACAGGAGCAACTGGAATAAACTAGTGAACCCGAGGAAGCAAATGTCATACATGCAGCAGAGATGAGTTTTCATCCGTGCTGTATTGCCTGCCTCGGCTTTGGGGTGCTGCCAGGTCTTGCAGAACGTATAGGAGTGTGTTGGGAGGGGAGCAGGAGCGAGTCTCTCTTTTGCTCACATCAGAGATGTATTTTCATCCTAAGCAATTCCTTAATGTCTTCATACAGAGCACGCTGGACTAACAAGACAGCTCAGAAAGCTATTTACTCCCTTTCCCGGCTACTGCTAAAAACATCAGCCAAGTGGTTTGTCTAACTGGAGGGAAAGGTACTTTTAAGGGTGGTTAGGCCAGGCAGAGCTGTTCAGAATAGCCCAGGAAGAGGTGGCACAGTGAGCTCGTTTTCTGAAGACTGGGATAAGCTTTGCAGAGGTTGTGCCAAATGTCTTATTGCATCATATTCCTCTCTACAATTCTAGGGATACTTTTATTTTGCAGGTGTGGAGAGGCATTTCCAAAACGAAATGAGTCTCCAAATCATGAAGTAATGATTGTTCTTGGCACACTGATTGATGCACGAAGGCAACTTTGGCGTGAGCTGCTGTGGTGCCAGCTCCAGTCGGCGTCTCAGCAGCCTGTCCAGTCCAGAGGAAGACGAGAGATGGAGCTCCTCCAGCCTGTGCCAGCGTCTTCTGGAGAGATGCCCTGCTGCAGCGTCCTTTATTGCAGCTGCAGGTGCTGAGTACAACAGATTGTGCTGTCACATTACTGCCTCACTCAGAACATTATACATTTATTTCTATGCAAAACCAGCTCGTGTGCCTTGTCACTTGGGCAATGCTTTTTACATCACGCCAGGAGATTGTCTGCAGCCCGGCGCGGAGCAGCCAGCACCGAGCTCTCTGCTTACATCAGCCCTGTGCCTCATTTTGTGCTTTCAAAGAGAGAAGAGTCAGCCTCACCTTCCATCTGCTGTGGTGGGGCTCCCAAACCGGGCAGGTTCCTGTAGTCCTGTGCCACCACGAGGAGCCGTGGTTTGTGTCTGGCCTCTCCCTGGACCACGACTCCAGCACGGGCGGCTCAGCGTGGTGGGGACGCTGCCTGCGACCCAGCTGCCGCGGGGTCCTTCTGGACTGACCCCCGCCGCCCTGCCCCGGGGCTGGGGGTCCTCTGGTCTCTGGGGGGAAGCTGCCTGCCCTCGGCAGGGAAAACCTCCCTGGGGCGTTTCGAGGTGGAGCATGTCAGGACCTCCAGCCGCTTGGAGAGCACCAGCCATGGTGTCCATGGCAAGACTTCGGGCTGGAGTAGGGTCAGGGCAGGGAATTACTGCAGCGGTGCTTTTGCAAGGGGCAGCGTGGGGGAGCAGCGTGCCTGCAGTCACTGCTGGCAGACCTGCCTCCCGTCAGCCTGTTTCTCCGGTGAGGAAAACACTGAATTTTTCTGGAAGGTCACAGAAGAGAGATACACAGTGCTCTTGGCCAAAGATTTTGCCTACTGGAAACAAATAATAATGTTCTGTTGTTGTGTTTCATTTAAAATAATAATTCAGGCTGAAAATCCGTGGCAGCCTTTGCCTGAAGGCAGAGGGCAGTTCTGAGTCAGTCACACACCGAGGGGCTCTCAGCGGCCCTTGGTACGGCAGGACGGGTTTACAGCCGGGAGCGCGGTCCCGTTTGTGCCCAGCACCCACTGTGCCACAGCGACCGCCACAGCCGTCGCTTCTCCTCGGCGTCTCATGCAGCGCACGGTGGAAATTCCGTCTGCAGAAGTGCAGTGCCTCCGGAGACGCCTGCAGCCGCCGGCAGCCGTCAGGGGCTTCGCTGACAGGGAGCTGCAGCACCAAGGGCTGCTTTTTCCTCCAGGAAAGGCCAACGTGTCTGCACTTTACCCGGATTTTCTTCCTAAAGCAGTAGCTTGGCCGTGGTTCTGCAGCACAGTGCGGCAGTCTGCTAGGATGTAGGGTACCTGCAGAAACAGCCCCAAGGGTCCCGGCTATGTCTGTGACCACCCAAGTAGCTGATGTCTGGAGTGGGAAGGACCGCTCCAGGAGGGTTCGGACCTCCTTGCCTTTCCATAAAGCCCTGTGTTCAGGGAGTTTGGCCACAGCTTTTTGAAAAAGGGGCACACTGGGAATTTTTGGCAAAAAGACATCTCCAGCAAAGGAAATGTGTGAAGAGCAAAGTTCTCCTTCCCTCCTCAGCCTCTGTTGGCGATGCTCCGGTGCCTCAGCCTCCCAGGGCCACCTCCTTTCTCTGCGGAGCTGCCCTGGACGTCCAGCCCTTCGCATGGGAGCCCACACCGTGTCAGAGAGGGCAGAGAGGCCCCCAGACCCCCACGCAGGGTGGGTGCCACAGGAACCCCAGCACTGCGGGGGGAGCTCGAGCCTCCAAAACGTGGCTTGTACCAGGCTCGTGCAGACCCAGGAGGGGCTGGTGGGAGGGGAGGTGATGTATAACCTCCCTTCTCCCCCCCAGGCTGTGGAAACAGCCATGGAGACCCTGTTGTACCTGTGAGGATGCCATAGGCCAGAGGTGTCCCGCTCCTCTCGCTGGCGGGGCGTCTTTCCTCCCCAAACTTGCCGACTTCTATGGGGAATGTGATCTGGGCTTCGGTTCCCTTGGAAACATCGGAGCAGAGGACTCAGCGTGAGACCATTTGGATGCTGTCCCAGCATCTTACCACCAGGCAAAGACCGCACAACCAGCCAACCAAAAAAGTGTATCCTGATGTGAGATCACAGAAATCTGGGATAAATGGAGAGGGAAGACAAGGCCACTAATAGCTATTAGGGGNGATGTGCCTGGGCTGGTGATGGCCCAGGGCATCGCTGCTGTTTCTGTGCTGCTGCACTGGACAGGCTGGGACTCCAGTGTGAACTCGAGTCGAAGGGACTGTGACCTGTGGATGAATCCACGTGGGAGCAGGACACCCCGAAGTGTCTGTGGCCGTGGACGAGTCCACACCAGAGCAGGTACATCTCGAAGCGTCTGTGGCCGTGGTTACGTCCGTGCCGCAGCAGGTACACCTCTGAGGGACTGTGGGCTAAGGACAGGTCCACGCCAGAGAAGGCACACCTCGAAGCGTCTGCGGCTGTGGGTAAGTCCGTGCCGCAGCAGGTACACCTTGAAGTGTCGGTGGCTGTGCCTGAGGCGGTGCTGGAGCACCTCAAAGCGTGTGGGCACGGAGAAGCCCGCAATGGAGCAGGTGCTCCCCTGGAGGGACTGCAGCCACGGGTGAGGCCATGTTGGAGCAGGTTTACTTCTGACAGGACTGTGGCTGCAGGTATTAGCGACAGAATGTCCTTGTGCGCGCGTGTGGACTTGTAAAACGCTGATGTGTCGGAGGCTTGTACGCGTTTAAAATCGCAGAAGCAAAATAAAGCCGGGTGTCAGTTTTCAGCTCTTCCAAACCGGCCTGTGGGTGTGCAGTGCGCTGCCTGCCCTGCCAGGAGCCGCTTCCTTCGGTGCCTGCCGCGGACCGACCAGCCTCCGCCGCGCGAGCAGGGGCAGCGGCCGGCCCCCAGCGCCCGACAGAAGGGTCTTCCCATCAACCCACAACGTTTCATCGGCAAGTCGGGCGCCTCTTCTGAACCGCCTCTTCTTAAGTCTGGGCGCACCACGCGCACAGAGCAAACCCACGCTCGCCGTCGCCGCCCTGCGTGACTCCTCACGGCCCCTCGCAAAGGTTTCCTCTCCTTCTTGGGCTCAAAATGCGACTAAATAAGGGCAAGTGCTAAGAGTGCTTGATATCGTGAAATCCTTTGGCTGCTGGCAACAGCTGTCGTACGTGGTATAATTAAAAGAAATGCCTTGCCTGGAGTATTAATTAATTGGCAAATAATCAGCACTGTACCTGTGCACCTGAGCTCTTCAATCAGACTGCAGAAGCGCAAGTGCTGGCCACTTTACTTGAAAGCCAACTGTGCAGATCAGGGCATTAAAATGGTCCCTCGCTTATTGTGGTTTCATTAAAGGAAGTTTAGTGAAGAAATCTCATTTTCACAGATTCCAGTCATCTAAAAAAACCCCAACTTGTACTGAGTGCAAATTAATTATAAAACATCCATGTAGAGAGAGGATGCAGGAAAAAAAAGGAGAATTTTCACATTATTTAAGAACTATCCCCCCCAGTTTTGTCTTTGTGTCTGTTTTCCCATTTTAATTTCAAGAAGGGGGGGCTGCCTGCAGCTCTCCGGGATTCAGCACCCACGGGCAGCTCGCACTGAGGTGGGCTTTTGCTCCCCAAAATGTTCAGCCTGAAATGCCAGGGAGGGTGAAACACGGCATGTTCTTGGAAAGTCAAAAAGTTCACATCAAGTGAATCACAAACAAATTCACAGTTCCAGCTAGTTTCAAGCACAGTTCAAAAATATCATCCTTGGGTATTGCGAAATCATCCGGGAACCCTTCAAGGTGCGAGTGAGCGAGCGAGTGAGTGAGCAACGTCTCCCTGGGATAAAGCCACCGAGTCCGTGCAGGGGGAGGCTGGGCCAGGGCGGGCGAGAGCAGCCCGGGGCTCTGCAGGGTTACGAGCTGCCGATGGAAAGGGGATGGAGCGCAGGAGAGAGGGGAGCGAGTCCGCAGCCCCTTACCCAGGAGGCCCGTCTGGCCCCACGGTCTGTCACCCCCGTGGGCCGGGCGGGGGTGAGCGGCTCTTTTCCACAGTGCCAGCCCCTGCCTTCCACCGCTTTGTGCTTAGGGTAAATGCTCTCTGCATTTAAGGTTAAAGGCTCTCAGTGGACTTTTTGTCTGAGTACTTGTCTTATTGATTTCTCAGTTATCTATACTTTTGGTCTCTGCAACAGTCCATCTCAGCAAAAAGCACCATTTATTTACACATTACTTCTGTTGCTTCAGAACTGTTGCCTGATATTTTTATTTGATCTTCCCAGTTCTTGCACAAATGAAAGAGCAAGGAGATTGTTTGCTTTCTCCGTGCCAGTTATTTCTTCCAGACCTGTAGCACTTCCTTGCACTCATTTCTCTCTTTTACAGTTTGAGGAGTCCTGTTCTGTTTACTCATTATTCAGTTCTAGTCTCTGTTCCCGTTTTGGAAACACAGATTAATTTAGGCTGAAAAGGACGTCTGGAGGCCTCTGGTCCAATTGCCTGCTCAAAGCAGGGGTAACGTCAAAGTCAGATGAGATTGCTGCACAGCTTGGTTTTACCCATCCTGTATTCCACCCTTCCAGCGCGTATGTCCCTGCTTTGGCTTCCCGGGTGCTGTGGCAGACTGTGCTGGAGGCATTGCTAAAGTCAGGATAGACGATATTCATCGCTCACTGGTTTCCCCTCACCTGCAGAGCCAGCCGTCTCACCGCAGAAAGCTATCAGGTTGCTTGGGCATAGTCTGCCTTTGTAAACCCGTGCTGGCTGTCCCCAAGCCCCCGGCACCCCTGGGCCTGGCTGCCAGCAGGATTTGCTCCATCACCCCCCGGGTCTGAGGGGAGGCTGCCCGGGCTGCGGGTGCTGATCGTCCGCCCCATGGAAGGACGGGGCGATGCTCGCCTCGCTGCAGCCCTGAGGACCGCCCCGGCTCCGCGACCTTTCGGTGAGGCTGCAGAGCGGCATCGCAACTCCACCAGCACCTTTGGGTTCACCTTGTCAGATACGTGATAGCAGAGTGTTGCTTTTAACAATTTCTGGCAGGGAACTTTCTTTTTGGCAACTTACGAGCACTGAGTCGACATTTTCTTACTTCTATTATAACTCCAAGTTGTCATTCCTGAATGGCAGTGATCAGTTTTCACAGCTTGTGGGGGTCTCTGCACGATTCAGATTGTTTCCTGCACGTCCATCGTTTTAACATCTATGAGCACCGAATTTCACCTAGCACGTCTGCTCAGAGAGGTGCCGGGACGTAGTTTGCTGCGTGGCTGCGTTTGCTCCGATTGTGTTTTCCATCACACCCCGGGGGGCTGGCTTGGAGGTCGGCAGCTTCGTGCCACCTGAAGAGGCTGGTGCCCCGTCACGCCGCTGGGACGGGCCCCCGCTCGTGCCTGCGCTGGGCAGCAGCAGGGGAGGTGCAGTGAGAGCCCCCTGCCCCGCCTGCGCCCCGCGGGGGGCCGGGGGTGCCGCTGCCGAGGGGCTGGTGACCCCTGCGTCAGGGCGGCAGCAGCCCGGGGCCGGGGTAGCCGCCCCCTTCCCAACCTCTGCTTTGGCAACGTGGTCTGAGAGCTCTCGGTGGCTGCGGCGTTCCCCTCGCTGACGCTGATGGGACAAGCACTGCTGTTAATTATAACAGCTCTAAGCACCCAGCAGTCATCTTGGCCTGTAGACTGCTTGAAGACTGTGACTCGTGTCAGAGAGTCCCCGGCCTGGCCGGGCTGTCCAGCAAACCCGCGTGGGGTACGTCAGGTGAGGGTGGAGGAGAGCAGCCGCTCAGGTGAAAACTCGCGTAGTGCCTGGCCGTGGCATGCTTCCCACTAATCACTTACACCAATTAACTGTGGCAGTCAAGGGGAAACTCTTCCATTTGTAGACAGCCATGCTTTAGGCTGGCACCTCACCAGAAAGAAGTGCTGGGTTTTCAGCTTGAAGTAAACATGAACTGCGTCAAAAGGCTCTCTCAGGCAGAGCGAGCATCGTGTGGTACGGGGTAGGTGTGAACACTTACCGCTGCACGGGAAGAACTCGTACGAATTTCCTGCTCAAGACTTTTCCGCTCTTCTTGTTCCTTTTGACCAGTATTGCATGTCATTTAACAGAACAGGATTAACGAAGACCAACACCCCGTGAAGCTGCCTGCTGAGTGTTTGCTGGGTGGTGCCCTGGGGAGAGCAGCCCGAGGAGGACGGGACGGAGCTGAGAGCTGTGCCCGGGGGCTGCGGAGGTGCTGAGGGAAGCTGCGGGCGCCGGGAGCAGCTCAGCCCTCCCGCCGGCTGCGCGACACACTCTGCGTGCAAAACCGAAGCACTTCTGCCAGAGATCGAGTTGAAATCCAGAGCAGTGTCGGTGCCAGCCGCCAGCTCTGTCTCGTTTTCTATCAGGGCTTTAGCAACCCAGCGAAGGAAGGAGAAACAGATGAGAGAAGAAAGAGCTAGCATTGCTTCACAGACCTTGAGAGGGGTTTTGCCAGTTTCAGGCATTTCAGGGGTGTGTATTTCTGTTACAACCACGTGGCAGATGGCTCGTCTGTACCGTAACGAGTAGTTTTCTTCCCAGATTTGTGACCATTTATTCAAATACAGTATTCCGCAGGGTGAGGTGGGGCGGTGCGGAGCACTGCGGGCACGGTGCAGGGATGNACGGAGCGGTGCAGGGCGGAGCGGTGCTTTGCAGAGCAGCGTGGGGCGGAGCAGCGTGGGGCGGGGTGGGGCGGGGCGGGCGTGGTGCGGGCGTGGCGCAGGGCGGGGTGGCGCCGGGGTCACGGCGCTGGGGTCTCAGCTCGGTGGCTCTTGGGACCAGGCGGGTCAGGGAAGAGCTGATGGAGGACACAGGGTAGAGCACTAATTAACTAACAGTAACGATGCTACTTCTCTATAAATCAGCACTAACGGCAGCTGGTTCCTGCCTCAGCCGCAGCGCTGGGCTCTCAGCGCGGTTCCCCTGGGCTGTGGTGTTGTATCTGGTCTCTCCTGACTGTCCTGGGATTTGCTTTACCCATTCCTTGTCTCTGGGCTCCGCAGTCCGGAGCCAATTTCCGTACGGCTGATGTCTGGCAGGCAGCGCGGAGCTGCGCCACAGAAAAGGAGTCGCCAGGGAGGCAAAATGAGCAGAGACCGACCCAGAGCTCAGCGGGGGGAGAGCCTGGCCCGTCCTCCCCTGGACACCCAGGGCCCGGGGACAACTGGCTCACGGAGCGTCTGCCAGCAGCACCGGGACGTGTTCTCTCCTTGAAACGGTGTAAAGCGATTTGGTGAAAAAGGAACAAGGATTTGTCATTGAGACAAGCAGCGGTTAATCTTTTCCTGCTAGCTTGTGAATAATGGGCACAAACGGTGGTCTGGCAAGGCAAGCAGAAAAATGCACCCATTCTCGTTAACAATTATCGGATGCATTGTGAAAGAAAATCCTTCCTCCCGTTTTGAACTGGTAAGACTTCCATCCGAGGTAAGCAGCTCTGCAACAGCCATTCTCCCAGCCTTGTTCTCTGCCGTTATCTGTTTGCATTGAGGGTTTGTGATTCCCGTCTTGTTCAGGGGCCTTTAGCCAAGCTGGCTAATCATTTCTGTTAACTTCCCTTTAGTCTGAACAATTTCAGCTCCCTTGAATGCCTTATTGTTTCTCATTAAGCTCCTACTAGTGAAAGATGACTGATGGCAATAGCTGTAGACAGACCCCATGCTGATTATCAAACCACTTGACAATAATACGCTCTTTAGCCATTAGAATTATTAATAGTAGCTTTGCTTTCCTTTTTTGGGACATTTAACACTCTAGGATTTAAAGATTTAGCCAATCGAGAGAATGAAGCTTTTAGCCCATAGTGGACTTCAAACTCAATCTCTCTAGCTGGAAAGGGGCTACGCGCACGTTTTCGTTTCAAGACCCCATAGTGTTTGGTATTTCAGTAGGAGCTGAATTGCTAAAACTGCTCCTGACGCCCTGTGGCAAGATGGACTGCTAAGAGGAGGAGCTTACGCAGCTCTGACGGGAGGGACGGGCCACGTTCAGATCACCCACCTGGAAGATTCTGTGCTGCCTCTGACAAGTCCTGTAGCAGCTCTCGTTTGCCACGCGTAAGTCCAAGGCAAGACCTTTTCCTGGCTGTTGCTCTTTGCTAGTGCTAACGGCATCTCTCTGTGTTTGCGTTGCCATGTGCAAATCCTCTTTCAATATACAAATATCACCTGGAAGAACAATGTGGATTTAAACGCTTGGAGGGATCTTTCTGTCCCTCTCCAGTGAATAAAATGTTGCTTTACATTTATGCCAGTAGCACGTTGTTTTGCTGCTCATCTCCTCTGAAAGCTGATAGAAATTTTGCATACATTATGCTCAAATCATCCCACACCTCATTTAGGGCATGCGAAGCGGAGCTGGCACACGGTGCTACGGCAGTGCTGCTGCTGCTTCCCAGGCCCCTGACAGTGCTGCAAAAGACGTCGGGATCGCATGGAGCATCGCCCGCGGGAGCCTGGTCAGAGAGGCAGCAGGCGTTTCTAAATGAAATTTTCATTCTGCCTGGCTTTTATGGGTTCCTTACCTTGGAAGACCAGGTATTAGTAATTAATATTTCCACTTTGTTTGCAGGTTAATGGGCAACTGGGACAGGGTAAGATCTCATAGCTCTTCCTGGGCTCTCTATCCACCCCCCCAGGAGCAACACTTACGCAGATCTGCAATGCTGTCAAGCAAAACAAAGCTGCAGCTCACACATAGGGTGTTCGTTCCTTCTCTCTTTTAAATCTTTTTTTTTTTTTAAATGCCCCTCTATCCATCATATCACAGGGCAAGGGGTAAGGCTGTGATTCAGCCTCTCCTGGGGAAGGTGATTTGGTTATTAGTGTTAAGAAGGAGGTTCCTTGAATGGCAGCCCAGCAACCTGTAGTATTGATGCTCTTAAACTGCTGAAGCTTCTTCATGTGTGGGAAGAAAACGTGTTCCCCTGGCAAAGGCACGGTCTTGCAGTGCTGAGCAATATCCAGATGTGAAATGTTTGCCCAGGACAGAACGGGACTGCTTCTGTGCTATGAATGGCATCCAGGTACAGCCTGCCCTGAACGTCCTGTTTGCAGCAATTAAGGCAATTTGCTCCAGTCTTTAAAAATATTTCACTGTACTCTGGTAGTGTGACACTTCCCAGGCAGCTCAGTAAGTGAAAATATTGTAATACTGTTTTATGTGATTAATCTTTTCTACTGATTACAGGGAATATCACTACATGTTTAAAATATCGATGTTTGGATTGCATTTAGCTGCAGAGTCTTTATGCATCTTTCTGAAAATTCAGCGGTAAAAGAATGACTGCCTGGCATTTAATAATTAGAGATACAACAATAAATCTTCCTTTAAAAAGGATGACTATGTTCCATGTACTAAAAAAAAGAGAATGAGAGACAAGAAGAATATCTTCCCCTCCGAGACTTCTGCCGCCAGCAGAGACGTCCTCGGGAGGGGGAACCCGAGAAGGAAGATCAGATTTTGCGCTGGGTTGGCTTCAGCTGTGCAGAGATCAGCGGCTCCCAAGGCTGTCTGGCAAAAAGGGGATCTGCCTCTTCTCATCTCACTTCTGCCAACTGAAAGCAGCCTCAGAGCTTTCATCAGATAATCTTCCTTTCTGCTACCTGAAAGCAGTAATTTGAGAAAACACACAAGATCTCCAAAGAAAAGCACTGTCCCAAATTCTGCCTGCTGGTAGACGGCATTGGGGATGAGCAGTTGTTGTCTCTCACTAAAGCAGACGGTACCTTGAAAAGATGCTCCCAGGTTAAGACGTCTGTGTCTGCTGATGGTTTGCTGTGGAGCACGGACCGCTACAAATGAGCTCAATTGCTGGGGAAGGGATTAGAGGGTGAGAGGCTGAGACTCAAGGCTTTCCTATGGGCTCGGTCTCGCTGCTCTCTCTCTGGTTTGCAGTTCCTTTACGCACCGAGATTCAGCCGTCCTTCCCAAGAGTGCTCTCTGCCAGCTCCCGCTCGAGTGCCCGACCCCGCTATGCACAGTTGTATTAAGAGCGATCGAGATTGCTTTGTCTTCCATCGCAAACACAGCCGGTACATCAGCTGTAAAAATCTGTGATTTATCTCTTCCCGTTTCTTCCATTTTACGTAATGCACGAGATGGTCACAAATGCTCGATGTTAATGAGCTTCCAAATTCCATGCTACTTCTGTGCTGGATAAATGTGGAGTAATTACTGTAATCCTTACAAGGAAAATTAAAGCAACATAAATGCCACCAGAACTCAGAAAGCTCGGGGTTTACAACTGTGATCTATTTACAAGCAAACACTCTTCAGTATGGTTTAAAGGAAATAATGGTGATACGCATACTCCACATAGTCATCATAAAAAGGGAACGGTACAACAAACCATTCATCAGAAATCACCGTGAGTGAATGACGACTCCCCTTCAGGAAAGTCAGAAACACGCTGAGTTACAGGCACTGTCTAGAAATGAAGCAAGCCACAAGAACGCTATAATTAAAATATTAGTTATGGGCTAAGCACAAGTAAAAGTGTCCCCATTCCATTAAAATATTCCAGCTGGAGGTCTGGGAGCGAGTTTCCTTAACAAGTATCTCACGTCAAGGCCGGTGTTTTCTGATCGATGTGGCAACTACAGGTCTGTGAATGTGGCTTGAACAACATGCAAGGTGTTAAAGTAATTGAGAAGAAAAGGATAATTAAGGCCATGGATTTAACATGCAGCATGAGTTTACTGAAGATAAGTCATACCCAACAAAGCTGAGAGCTGATTTTCCAGGCAAAGGACACCCTCAAAATTGCATCTACCTGAAAATCCGTAGTGAACCTGATATGCAGCCACATAGGGAATGAATTTGTCTTATTCCAAAAGACAGGCGTTAGCAGAGAAAGGGGGTTTAGTGGGGAGCACTGTGAGGAACAGTATCAGGCTCTAGTGTATTTTCTTTGACGTTTTCGTGAAAGATGCCAGTAAAATATTCTGGCTGTGCTAATGAAATTTTTCAATAGCAAAAACTTCTGAGATCTTTCCAGTACAGAGAAGGTTTGGGACAATCTCAAAAGATGGCCTTGAGTATGGAAGCTGTCAGCATGGTGCCACAGGCTGGAATATTTCATTATTTATATTGACAAAAATACTGTGGTTTTGGAAATATGGCAAATGTATGTACATACATATGGAATATATAAATGTGTATATTTTTACATCTACATATACCATACACACAATATGTGTATCTATCGCTGGAAGAGAGCCCTTCCAACCCTCTGCTCAAATGCGGCCAGCCTGGAGGTCAGATCTTACGTCAAAATTCGGCCGGGTTGCTGGGGGCCTGTCCAGCCCAGCTCTGAACATCCCCAAGGATGGAGACCCTGCGGCGTCTCCGCGGCTCTTCTCCAGCATCTGACCACCCTCACGGTCAAAAGCGTTTCCCAGTACCTGACCGTACGTCGCTGTGTTTCAGCTGGTGTCTTACGCCCCAGTCCACCCTGCGCTCCCGGACGCAGCTGGAGAGCGCAGCACGATGTCCCCTCGGTCTGTCACCCCTGCTGGCACGGCATTGCTTCTCCCCACCCAGGGCCCATCATGCCTCTGTTTCTAAGGGCTTCAAAATAGCAGATTTTTGAAAACATATAATTGTACACGTGTTGAAAATACGTACCAACACTAGGCTGTCGGCGCTCTGGTTAAGCCTTCATCCATTTCTGTAATACACAGCTTATATAAAGTGGTATAAAGTGATATATAAAGTGATAAAGGACAACTGATTCAAAATTTCTCTAATAGCTTTCTGATAGTCCAAGCTTATGGCTATCATACACCGTGAAGATCTCTCTGGCTGCTTCACAGATCTTTGACAATGTTATTTAGAGGATGGGCTGTACTGGAAAAACATTACATCCTGTGAACATTACGTTATTCTTCAGAAAAGATTTCTTCTAGAAGTTTCAATTAGTATACCAGGTGTCCAGGTAAAATAAAAAGAACTCATTGGAACATCAACATATTCTGCCATGAAATTTTTTGTAGCTTTTCAAAGAAAACAGGGTTCCACAGCTCTCATTCTCCGTGCCTTTCTTTTAGCCTCTCCTTCATCAATCATTTGGAGCTGGTTGCCATTGAAAATCATATTGTGATATGGTGATACAATGCAGTGTGACAGCTGCAATTTGGCACAACACGACGCATCAGCCGAGGAAACGGCAAGGAGCGTTTCCCTGAAACTGCGGTTTCGAGAACAAATCAATTACTGCAGCAAAGCTGCTGCTCAGAAATTAAACCACCTTGATTATCCTCAAGCAGATTTCAGATCAGAGGAGCTCACGCTGGGGCTTGTTCAGGGTGAGCAGGAAAGCTTTATCTCGGGGCACTTGTGAGAAGGGGTGCGGCAGTCCCACCCCATTGATAAGCCCATCTATTAGTTCTTGTAGCCCAGTTGTTATGTGGAGACCCTCAGCCAAAACTATAAAGCAAATTAATGAGTGCTCTTTGTGACTCTCTTCTGTCACCTTTCCATTCCAAATGTAAAACTGCATTAGAAGGAAAAGCACAAGCCGCAGAGCGAACAGCAGTGCCTTCAGTGTTAGCAGGGACACAAAAATATCGTCTTGTGCCTCAACTTTTGGACGTTACCGGGAATGGCCAGAAACCCAGAGCAAAACCAGCACTGGGCAAAGCCCTGGCCCGCCACAGCCAGAGCTGCACGAAAACATCCCACACCCAAAGGAACCCTGCCCTGCCCTCGCCCACCCCTGCCCTGCCCAGCCTTCTGCCCTTCTGCTCCTTCTGCCCCTCCCCTGTCCCCACGTCCCACGTGGACAGGCTTCATGGAAACACTCGCTCTTTCATCTGAGAGCCCAGTCAATAACTAAAACTCTGTGTGGAGAAGCCACCCAATATTCATTTTTATACTTTGCTATCAGCTTTTGAATGTACGGATTTTCACAGCCGACAGCCCTGACACACATTACCGACTAATAGAGTGTGCAGTTTATCTCCAGAACAGAAGGGTGTGTTGAGTTGTGGAGGCATAAAATATATATACCTGAAAACATGAAGGCGCTGTCATAAAGGAAATAATGATCTTGTCTTAAGGGTGCACTTACAGGCTGGTACAGCTGTAACATTGATCATGAAAATTCTACATACAGGTTAATTTTGCTTTTGTTGTTCAGCATAATTTAAGGCTGAAAAGGCATCGGGAAGTGAGCCATTTAAAAAAATATTCTGTGCCAAATAAAACAGTCGTCTCCAGAATTACAGGTGTTGTGCAAGAGTGCGATGTGCAGGACAGGAGCTGCAGCTGGCAGCTTTTGCTGCTGACACGGTACCCCAGGGCCGCCCGTCCGCCGGGGCGATGCCGGGCAGGGCTGCTCGCCCGCTGCGGCACACGGCTCTGCCGGCAGCACCACCCGTGCCAGCGACCCGCTGCCCGGCCCTGGGTCTGCGTGTTCGCATGTTGGGTCCACACCAGAAAAGGTTAAAATGGGAAGAAATACTTCCTAGCTCGCCATGGGTTTGATGCTTTTGTTATTTTAGTCTCATTCCTGACTACAATGAGCTCTAGATCCAAACCACACCAGCCCTCAAGTCGACGTGGAAGCTCATTTGAGCCTTTTTCTCAATCAAAGCTATCATTCCGTTTGCTTTGTTTTCACCCCGGGAATGATTTTTATCCCTGCTGTTGGCAGCAGCACCGAGCTCCCCCCCACCGCTCTCCCCACGCCCGCGTTTCGCCAGCGCGGCCCACCCCGACAGCGCGGCTCCCGCGGCAGCCACTGCGCCCGGCCGCCTCCCCCACGGCTCCATGGGGGCTGGGGAGACCTTCCCGGTGGCGGGGAGCTGCGGTGCAGGGCCGTGCCGGGGGTCTGCCTGGGCGCGGGGGGGTCCCCCCCGTGGTGCGCGGGTCCCTCTGGAACGTGGCGTGACAGGGACGGGGTGGCAGCGTGCCCGGCGCTGCTCCCTGGCCACAGGTTTGGGCACTTCCNCCAGCCGCTCTGCCCCAAGCCTGGAGCGGTGCCTGGGGTTGTTGTGGCCCAAGGGCAGGACCCGGCACTTGGCCTTGTTGAACCTCCTCCATTGGCCTCGGCCCATCGATCCAGCCTGTCCAGGTCCCTCTGCAGAGCCTCCTGCCCTCCAGCAGATCAACACTCCCGCCCAGCCTGGTGTCCTCTGCAAACTGACTGAGGGAGCACTCGATCCCCTCATCCAGATCGTTGATAAAGAGGTTGAACAACACTGGCCCCAAAACTGAGCCCTGGGGAACACCACTCGTGACCGGCCGCCAACTGGATTTGGCTCCATTAACCACAACCCTGTGGGCTCGGCCGTCCAGCCAGTTTCTTACCCAGCGAAGAGTGTTCACATTCGTTCCTGCTGAGCTCGCTGGGGAGCCGCACAGACGGTGCACCGGAGCCCGGCCGGCCGGGCGGAAGGCGAGGGTTGATCCGGCTGGAAGGCCGGCCCGAGCCACCGGAGGCACCAGCTGGGAGGGAGGGCGGGTCGGCCTCCGAGGCCGCGGTGCCGAGGGCGGCTGTGCTGCTGCCCAGGAGGAAGGGCCGGAGCCGGGACCCCCCGCCCGCAGCGCCTCGGCCGCCTGAGGGGAGCGGGCGATCCAGCGGGCACGGTCTGGGTGAGGCGGACGGCAGATTTCTGCTGTCATGCAGAATTCAATTAATGCGGTGTAACTGATGATATCCTATAAATCCTGGTAAGTAATATTAAACAACTGTGCATAATTCTATGCCTAAATTCTTTATTAAGGTTGACTACATATTTTTAACTAGATAAAAGTATTTAACTTACTGATAAAGTGAGTAGCTGTTGGGCGAGGGTAGGTGCATGCTGCCTTTTCTTTCCATCTTAGAGCTCTCGTAGGAAACATCTGTTTACCACAGACTCTGTTACATACCCAGTTTGTTCTGGATACTTATGATGGCAAGGGATACAAAGGGAAAATAATTTAAGTAATAAGGGAACAGTGGAAGAAAACGTGAAGCAATAAACGCTGCAATGGGGAGGAGGCTTTACAATAAACAATTCAAAAGGATGTGAAAACCAAGAAAATATCACCATCAGTGGAGCAAAAATTATTTTACAAGTCAATCACTTTAACTGTACAAACAGTTTAAATGAAAGGATATGTTTAGCAATTTGAAACAAGTTGCAAATTCTTGAAAGAAATGGGTTTGCTGAGACTATGACATACATTAAATAGTTGACAGGACTGCCTAATGTGTTGTTATATTTATAATGAGGATCCCGTGTCATTCTGTAATTAATTTCATTGCAAGTGTGATATATGCATGCCTAACACATCAAGGGGTAATGCGCAGATGTACGTTGTTCATAACACTATCATTAATTCCACCACTGTTGACAATCAGCTCATGGGAATAAGTTGCCAAATCCCGGCAGGATTCTGCTGTGCAGAGTTTGAACCCTTCTTATGAGATGAATATCCTGTGCTGAAGTGCTGTGCTTCTGAAAAGTGGAAATCAAAACTCTTGTGAATTGAATGGCCTCATTTGCTCTACACCTAATTACATGTGGTTTTGTTCTGCTCTGTGTTAAGCAACATCTTTTGACAATTTTTATTAAAAAAAAAGAAAAAAATTGCCTACTCAGTAGTTGTGGGAATAGGGCATCAGACCCACCTGAAGTTAAGACCTGGTGACTTTTATTTCATGCAGATTTTGGTGGTGTGCTGGCTGTTGGTTAAGCACAGAAGATGGTATTTTGAAGGGCCAGAGTTTACTGCGATGTCTGTCGACAGCCGTAGGCACGTGCGGGGAGGACAGAGGGAGGACCGGTGGCTCTACAATGTGCAGCATCGCGCAGCCGCTCTCCCTTACGTCGGCTGAGCATCCCCTTCCCTTGGAGCGAAACCTGGGACAGCTTCTCAGCAGGTCATTATCAAAGGTGATTAACTCCGAGGTTGTCCACTCCAGAAAAGACAGTGGCCAAGAGGGGCTAACACAACAGCCTTCAGATGTTTAAAAATCTATTGCACAGAAGGAGGGTCTGCTCCTCAGGCCCATGGTGAAAATGGCAACATGCAACAGTCTGTCACGCAACGAAGATTCACATCGGGCATTAGGAAGGGCTCGCTAAGAACAAAGAAAACCGGCTGCTGAAGGAGACCCTGAGCTTTCCCGCAGTGTTCCTGAAGGACAAACTGGACAGATCTCAGAAATATTGCAAGCAAACGAGCACTCTCAATCTCCTTGCACTCAGTTTTCAATAGTTCCACATTTCTGTCTCAATGCATCAGTGTTTTCTGATAAAAACTGAGTTTCAGCAATAAACTGCCAACCAGCTCTACTTTTGCAATTGCGAGTGAATAACTAAACTGAATACAACGTCATTAATAATCTGAGAAATAAAGCGTACAAGTGTTTGAACTGTGCACTCACAACTTAAAGCAATTTGAACTTAGACTTGTGTGCACAACTGAGACTTGGATATAGCTGGCGTGTGTAGAAGCAGGGAGGAAAGAGAATCGATGGTCTTTGTCTGGGAACTCTATTTCTGGAGCTGCAAACACTAGATTTACTGGGAATTAGCGCCCTCAGTGTCACACTCCTGAAGCTTCACTAAGATTTACAATTGCATGAAATCAGGCTGTGCCCAGCTCCGGTGCCCGCGGGACTCCTGCTGAGGCTGGGACAGCGGAGGGGACAGAGCCAGCTCGTGGCGGGGGAGCTGGGAGGGCACCTGCACCCATCCCACTGCTGGTGGGGGGCCGTGACCCCCCTCCCGGTACCTGCTGCCCGATGGAGCTCTCCTGGCCATTTCTGAGCTGGGCTCTTATTTCCCCGCCGCCCGCCAGCAGCCCAGTGTCTTAAGCTCAGCCTGGGGGTGAGAGCTCTTCCTCTGCCTATTTCTTACCGTGCCCTGAGACTGAAAACTGTCCCAGACTCAGACCAGGCAGGTGTTGGTGCCTCGCACCGACTTCTCTATCAAACCTTGCATCTCTTAATTAGCAGATCTTGATTAATAATCAGGAAGACCTGAATAGACAAAGCCAAGGACCTCTCTGCTGCCCCTCCTTGCTGAATCCGTGTGTTCCCCGTGCCCAGCGGTCCCCGGAGTCACCCGGGCCACCGAAACGCCAGGCATGCTGATGGGGACGGGGCCTGACCCGACCTGCACGCAGGGACCCTGCGGTCCGGCGGCCCGCGGGAGGAGGATGCTCTCCACTGGCTCTCGGCGTTTACTTCTCAGTTTGCCTCAGGTGAGACAAAGCAGAGCAAATCCATTCTGCAGGCAGTAATCAGGAACTGTCTATTAATATGCCTAATTTTCAGTGACCTGAAAATAATGTTTATCTTGTCCAAGGATGCAGTTCTTATTTCAGACTTTTTAAACAAGTCTTTTTTTCTATGAAGGCTGTTTAGTGAAGATTCACTGTCAGAAGCCATTTCTAAGCAAACCAACGATGAGGCATTCCCACCTGCTTTCTGGTCGGTTGGCAGTGCGGTGTAACCGACCCCCGGTGACACGCTGCTGCTGTGCAACAGAAATGCAATGAAAAATGTCGTTAAGTGTCATTACGTTGTTATGAACCGCAAGGTCTGCAGGCTTTCACAAAGAAGCATTTCTGATCAGGAACGAGGCCATTGAGGAAGGTTCTTATTTTGAAGGGCTTTTATCTAGTTACAGTAGGCTCACAGTTTCTTTGATGACTAAAATATAATTGAAGGAAGAGCTCCTGTCAGTAAGACCGATGCTAAAATACTCCCAAGCTTGAGAAGTATTTTATTGGGTTAAAAAAAAAAAAAAAAGACAAGTGGAACTGAGGAGATGAACAGTAATTCTTTTGGTTGAGTTTAAACTTGTGCTCGGCTCTGGCTGAGGTTCCTTCTGTGTGAAACTCTGAATTAACAGTTCTGGTAATAAAGTTTTTAAAATAATAATTGTTCAAACCATTCATAAAGCAGGTTCAGCTCAACGTCCTGAGGAGCCTTTTGTACAAAATCACGTATGGAATACGAAAGGTTTGCTTTTCCCAGCAGAATATACTGTACAAAGCAGTCTTCAAAGCATCCCACACCTGCGAGCTCGTGCGAGCAATCTCGGCCTCCTACAGAAAGTGCACAATAAGGGCAGGTGCTGGTTTGACCCTCGCACATTTGGAAGTGGGAAAGGAGTCACTGAACATTTCCTCCGGAGAAGTGGAGACCATTGTTCCTTTTAGAGACTCGTTTTATTTCTGAATTACTGTGCCGCAGGAAGCGACCCAATATTTGCTTTAAGATATCAGAAATGCATTTTCTTTTCCATGCCGTGTGAAATCTCAAGTTCTCCTTCCCCCATTCATCTTGTGTGAAACCGGTATTAGCTACTGTCTACCAATGCTATTTTAACATGCTGCAAAGATAATAGAAGTTTCTTCCGTGGCACGTTGAATTCCAGTGTTCACTGACTATTTCTGGCAGAGTGTTCAAGAATATGTTTTCGTTTTGTTTTCTTAAAGAGCAAGAACATATAGATATGCTCATGGCCTAAATTGAGCTAATCTTGACACTTCCTCTACGCTTCTCAGTACCACTTTTTTTTCTGAAATCAGGCTTCTAAGACCTGTCTGCTTGAGAACCCGGCGTGGGCGAGCGCAGCGGGGTGCAGCGCGGCGCGGGGGGCTGGCACAGCGCCCCGGGGGCAGCAGCCCCCCCCCAGCCGGTGCCAGGCTGGCGCTCGGCCCCCGGCTGGTGACGATCCTGGCAGCAGAGCAGCTGGAGACCAGCGGCTCCGTGTGGGCTGGGGCGACGCACCAGCACCAGACACAAGCCCAGGAACAGAGCAGAAAAGAAGCTCTTTGCGGTTTCGCCCCCAGAGAGTTTCGGGGGGAGCAGCCTCCGGGACCCGCGGGGGGCGGCGGGGGAGAGCTGCGGTGCCGAAGGAGGTCTCGCCGAGGCGGGTGCCAGCTCCTGCAGAGGGCTGGCACCCAAGAAGGTTCCTGGGAGCCGCCCCGGCTCCTGCTTTGCCGTGCTGGAGCGTTCCTGGACCGCACGGTGCCGGGTCCGACAGCTCTTCGCTTGCCGGGGCTGAGGTGGAGCTCCAGGCCGGGTGATGGCATCAGCACCGCCAGCCCGGCCTTGCAGGTTCGACGAACTCAGCCTTTCACATTTCACCATCTCTAAGGGCTGAAAACAATCCCTGATATAAATAATTTATCTGAGAACTTTTTAGAGACAGATTTTCAGTTGTTTTCATTCCTTCTCAAAACAAAAAATGATAAATCAGAGAAATTTGCTCATCTGCACAGCATTGCCTTTCCTGCGCTCGTGAGCCTGTGCCAGTGGGGTAGGACACCCATTTCGGAGTCAGTGCAGGCCTCCAGGACTGGCAGAGTTTATCTTCCCAGCGATACCTTCTTTTATCACAGCCAGAGCAACGTGATCACTCAGCGTGAAGATCTGTTCCTCAGTCTGTGCACAGTGCTCGTCTCTGTCAGAGGATCTTGGCTGGAGAAGGTTGTTTTTGATTTTTACATGAATTGTATCAGCCAGAGCTTGAACATACTGACTCAGTGGGCTCATTTTTCATCATTCTAATTCCTTTGCAAAAATTCTGATAACAACCGTTTCCTCTGAGCCAGAGGAGGGGGGCTGGAGGGGGAACGGCTTCTGCACTCTGTACAAATCCTAAATTACTCTTCCTGAAGGCAGGTGATGAAATATGACCATCAGCATAAGCAAAGACCAAATAAGCACAAGCAACAAATGCCTAATGCTTCACGGTCATCTTTATGTCTCTGTACATGGCTTGATTTTTAGAAGGATGTGAGGAGCCACGTGCATGAACACCACACTAAGCATGGTAAATAGTCAGTTTAGTTTGAAACTTAATTACAAACTCGTGAGAACTAACCACTTTTCTCAGCATGGCCCTAATTCATCAAGTGCCTTGAAATAAATAAGAATACTTCTATTGAACTTGGAAACAGCCCCAGAACTCATAAGCATTTGCCTAACTAAGTATGAAAAGCAAAATTACATTTACATGCTTATAGTTTACCCAGAGAGTACTATGCAAGTTTGATCCAATATATCTTAAGACAGACACTAAGCAGTCTTCAATATGTCTGCTTTCTAGTAGAGAAAAATTGAAAATTTTTGATCAAGAGAAATGACCAATATGGAAAGAAATGACCAATACTACCACCAGACATAAATCATTTTCAGAAACACTAACTTCCCTTCTCCCTGTTTTCTGATAACCCAGGACACAGGTGAGTTGAAGCTGAAGCACCCAAAACAAGGACAACGTTCACTTTAACCCTTGCACAGGTAGCAGCAGGAACTCTCCCCTAACGCAGCTGCGGACTTGCACAATACAAAGAGCAGGGTGGCTGCAGACAGCCAGGACAGCCCACGCTCCTTCAGGATATTAGGCTAGTTTTGGGTTGTTGTCCGATGCCAGAAGCTACTTTTAGCCTAACAGATTACATTTGTTTTCCCAAAAATGTGTGACAATAGTTTATTAATGGACTACCTTCTCCTAACAACAGTAATTTTCCCCCCTTCCCCTCCCCCCCAATATTTGTCCAGTTCTGATGATTTTATTCTTAAGAATAAAACCACTCTAAAGATGACGATTTCATCTCTGGCTGAAGAGGTCGGCACTACAAGTTGCTGGAGGCTCAGAAAGTGCTTTGAGGAATTGCTACTATATGTTCAGCTTGCTCCTCTTCCCCTTGCCATCAGCCGGGGATGGGACGGTGCCTGAGACAGACAGAAGACAGCACGGGGAACTGAGGAGGTGACACCAGGTCTGGGGAGGCACTGCACGATGACTGATTTGGGGTAACATTCCTCTAATTAATAGGATTAGAATCATAGAATCATAGAATCACTAAGGTTGGAAAAGACCTCTAAGATCATCCAGTCCAACCGTCAACCCAACCCCCCCATGGCCACTAAACCATGTCCCCAAGCGCCTCATCTACACGTCTTTTAAATCCCTCCAGGGATGGGGACTCCACCACTGCCCTGGGCAGCCTGTGCCAAGGCCTGACCACTCTTGCAGTGAAGAAATTTCTCCTAATGTCCAGCCTAAACCTCCCCTGGCACAACTTGAGGCCGTTTNGGAGAATGCCTTGCATGTGTTACCTTTCTATAAGTATCCCTGTTAATGCATGTATACATGAGGGTGCTCATAGAAGCAAGGAATCTTCAATTAATATTGCTGAGTATTTTTGAGATGGGAATTAATAATCTTGAATATTCATATCTGGGAACTGCTTCTGAAAGTCCTTTGGAGCCTGATCTAAAATAAGTTGAAGGTCGGGTACATATAGCTTTCATAGAGGCACAAAGAAAAAGAATTGAAATAGCACTAATCTACTCCAAACAACTCAGATTTTGTAAGTACAGAAGTTATTGAAGACAGAGAAATTATCTAGCAAGAAAAGAACGTTAGGAATATTTAAGGAAATTGACCTTGTAACCGGAAATTTGAGAGCAGGGAAAAATATGGAGATAAATGTGTGTAATATAAAGGTTTCCATCAGCCTAAGTTGTTTAAAAAGCCTCCCAGTGTTATATGAATGTAGATTAAGTAATGATAGAAAAGCATCTCTGGATACATTATTCCTGTAAGCTTTTCATGCATTATCCCCGCGTCGTTCTGAGAAGATTGTTGCGAGACCTGTCTGCTTATTTCCTTAGCTCCCACATAGATATAACCCTGATGGAAGTCCAGGGTCGCTCTCTCCTAACCTTCAAGCAAATGACGAACAAAACGTTGGGTTTTGTCTGAGCTATTGGTGCTCCTAGAGCACTTTGTGCACGGCCCCGCAGCACAGACCAAGTACTGCCGCAGACAAACCTCTCCCGGCGCTGGCCTTGCCCGCGTTGTCTGCGCCGAGCGAGCCCCGTCCTCGCCGTTCACAGGGCACAAAGCCAGCGGCTCTCCTGGTATTTCGCACGTGCGTGGGGAGAGGTTGTCCCTGACCCGAGTTCATCCTCTACCGAAAGACAAAACAACAAAGATGCTTCTGGCATTCGCGGTACAGGCTTGAGTTAAGATGAGTATGGGAGCGCTGCACAGGTCACTGGAAAATGTTTTTTTGGCAAAGACTGTTTAGAGGGAGGATGTGAAAATTTGCTTTCACCGGAGCTGAGAGCAAGAGGAAATATCACAATAATTTTTCTGCAGATGAAAATGGTTTTGCAGTGATTTGCAAATGTGGCATAATTAATTCTGCAAATGAGTCTGGAGTTACAATATGTCCAATCTGGCAAATTATGGGATTCAGATCTCAGCTGAATTGCAGTTCTTGCCTCCTCCCAGTGTTAGAGCGTGTGTTTGGGGTCATACTGGTGTTCTCACTTTGTTGTGGGAAGACTTACTGAAGTATGAGTCTTGGGCTTCATCTCTGGTCTCACTAATCAGAGGCTTTTGACAGTGGGATGAAGCTGTCTTTGCAGGCTAATCATATTGTTGTCTTATTTGGCAAGGCTACGGGCAGCGGATGAGATCAAAATAATTTAGGCAGATGAACACTTTGATCCAAACCTTTCTCTCTACCATGGGTGCATGACGCTACCCGGGGAGCCCTGCGGGGCTGGCGGAGGCATCCCGCTCCCCGCACCGTGACGTGCGGCAACGGGGAGTGGGAGTGGGGTTGCAGGACGTCGCAGCCTCCTCTATACGTTCATTTTGTTCTCGCCCTTAGGGCAGCAGGAATCAATTAGGCAACACTGATGGGAAGCTCTGACTTGGCTCCGATTCCCCTTTATTCCGGCGAGGGGCTGAGGCCGGCTGTCCCCCCGCTCCAGGCTCGGAGCCGGGTCCCGTCCTGCGCCCCAGCCCTAACTCCCCCGTCCCAGTGGAGCCCCGACCGGCTTTGCCCGCGGCAGCACCGCGGGGACGGGGCAGGGCCAGCCGATGCCCCAGCACTCCGAGGGGGCTCCATGCCGGCTCCCATGGCCAGTGAGAGTGTGCAACCTGCTGCCGCCCTCCCGGTAGGGAAAAGCACAAAGCTGGATTCTGCACCAAAACAAAAGTCAGTTAATTTGGGTGGCTGCCTTCTCCCCGCCTCCTGGAAACGTATCTAAACATAATGACAGTATGTATTTTCTCATCTGCTGGAATCAATAGCCCAGTGGACATGATGCACATATTAATCATACGTCATTGAAGGGGGATGACAGGGATCGCCCTGAGAAAAGGCAGCATTCAGCAGCACAGTATAAGGGATCAATATATCTCTTTCGCAAAAAGTAATAAAAGCGTATGAAAGATGACCGGTTATTCACAAGAAAACAAAGAATGCAGTTTTAAAGCCATCTGAATAATGTTTGACCCCAAACTTCCAATTAATGTCAAGCCAGAGAGTTCTAATGGGAAATCAAGTGGGTGCCTGGGAAAACACGGCTGAGGGCCTGACCTGTGGAGACGGTGCTGCGAAGAGCAGGGGAAGCAGAGCCTGCAGCTGGCAGGTGGAGCAGGGGCTGGCCAAGGGCAGGTCTGGGTAGCTGCTGCCGAGCAGCTGCACCCCCAGAGCTGGGGGTCTCCGTGGGTCAGGAGGGCTTGGTGGGCCTCTGCTCCCCAGCGCAGCTTTTGGGCACGTCTAAAGCGTGGGCAGGGAACCCCCAAATCGGGTCTGAACTGGCTTCGCTTTCTGGCTGCAAGACTCCAGCACGCTCGACTTTGGCCAGGAGAATCGAGTGAATTGCTATAAAATGATAAAGATTTCTTTCAAAATAGTATTTCTTTATTAATGATCAGAAAACAATGTGAGGACAATGGGAGAACAATGGGAGTGGTGAGATGATCCTGCCAACGAAGTGAGGTGATGCCCCAGGGGCTTTGGGATCTGGGAGCCTGAGCTCAGCCCCTCTTTCCTGATCACCTTCTGACACGTTTGAGGGAGTGAAATGTCCATCACAAAATTAAGTGTACTTTAGTTGGTGGTAATGCCTGTCCAAGAAAATATATTTCCTTTGGCAAGTTGCCTTATATATTGCAGAGAATAGAATAGAATAGAATAGAATAGAATAGAATAGAATAGAATAGAATAGAATAGAATAGAATAGAATAGAATAGAATAGAATAGAATAGAATCACTAAGGTTGGGAAAGACCTCTAAGATCATCGAGTCCAACCGTCAACCCAACCCCCCCATGGCCACTAAACCATGTCCCCAAGCGCCTCATCTACACGTCTTTTAAATCCCTCCAGGGATGGGGACTCCACCACTGCCCTGGGCAGCCTGTGCCAAGGCCTGACCACTCTTGCAGTGAAGAATTTTTTCCTAATGACCAATCTAAACCTCTCTTGGCACAAAGATCTGTGCCGCATCTCTCTTGAGAAGAAGGGGACATGTTTCCTTGGCACACCCCCCCGCTGCCTCTGTACAAGCTGTCCTTGGCACGAGGAGCTGCATCCCATCATGCTGACATGCAAAGCCCCCCCCGCAGCAGGAGCTCGTCCCTGCCCGTGCAGAGCAGCCGCCTGCCAGCTCCGGGGCCTCCATCCCCCCATCCTCTCCTCCCGACACCCCCGGGGGGGCCTGAGGGTGGGCTGCAGCCCCCGAGCCAAGTGGGCTCCTCCGCCCCACGCTCCAGCCCCGGCAGGAACTCAGCACCCTCCTCCCCAGCCTCAAGCCTCCGCAGAGCCCCGTGTTTTGCCCTACCCTGGGAAGGGACTGTAAAGGTGAAAGGGGCCTTTCCCCACCACCTGCTCTGCCTCCCTGCTCCAGCAGCCCTCTCCTCTTCCTCTGTGACACAGACAAACTTCTCATCTTTGCTTCTCCTCCCCTCCACTTGCCCAGTCACACCCCTACACACCCTCTCTGATCTGCCGTGTTGCTTTTGCTGCTTCTCTGCTGTGCCCCTTGGCACCTCACGCTTGTCTGGTTTTTGCATTAAAATAACATGCTTTAACCCCCCTCCCTTTGAAAATACTCCCATCCCTGATCTCGTTGGCCCTTCCAGCCATAATTCATCCGGCTTTCATCTGGAAACTGATTTAACGCGCTATACAGACTGCCCTTCATCCAGTTTATACTGGACAGTTAGCAAACACTCGTGGACTTAGCACCCACCTATTCCCAGTTAGTTCGATTCCCCAAAAAGAGAACATGGGGAAGAGCCCTCCCGTAAAAACACCCATGTTTTGGGTCGTCAGTCCAACAGCCTGTAGGAACGCGGCTATTTGCTCCCCACTGGCCCACCCCTCCAGTATATTCATTAGCTAGTAATAATCAAGCTCAGCACTGGTTATGGCATCAGGAATTTATGTCTTCTGACGGTCACCTCACGCAGTCCCGTGGCCCTGTACAGGGGTCTGCGCGCGTCCCGATGCAGCTACCGGCGGGAGCGGCTGCTGCAGGAGCTGCTCCCCGCGCCCCGGGGCCTCCCTCCGGGTTTACAGGCGCCTCATCTCTTACAGGGCCTAAGGGTATTTGGTGGTCACTCACCTACCCTGTTACTTGGTGAGAAACACGGAAGCTAACTTGGGGGGGATGTGTTTTAAAGCGCAAGAAGAGAGCCCCGGGAGAGCCCCGAGAACTGCTCTGGGGATCTCCATCCCACCAGCCTCCAGAGCAAAGCTCGAGTCCAACCCATGGGGAGCAGCTGGCGTAGCTGGGCAAGGCGAACACGTACCCCTTGTCATAAAAAAATCATACAGAGCATCTCATCCCAGATGTGAGTGTTGGTGAGCCGAACACCTGGGATGCTCTTACCTTCAGTGGTAATAAAACCAAATAACGTGACTCACCAAGGCAGAGCAGGGAACTCGCAACCCAAGTCCTCCTTTGGAGAACTCAGAGGCTGGTAGGTGCCTTTGGGACCTGCAGAGATTGCTGGGCTTTGTGGAGGACTTTTATTCAGGAGGTACAGATGAAGTAATCAAGGGACAGAAAGACATATCACAGCTTTGGGCACACCCCGAACCTTTCACAGTGTTCCCAGGTAAAATGAATTTCCAGACTGAGGGCATACAGACTGTTTGGCAGCCAGGACTGCACTCCCAGAGAAGAGTCCAACTCTTGGAAACAGAGTGTATCATTAAAATGCTTAAACAACCATTACAGAGGTGTGAACACACTGCTGTAATTACAGAGCTGTTTGTTCATTAAAGGAGGAATTTAATACAATTATAATATTTACAGTTCTGCACACTAAAACCCAAAACAAAATTAGAGTTTTTAGGAGCGATACAACCAGTCCTGTCTCCTCTCCAAATTGGCCTTTAGATACCAGAGCTTACAGAAAACTTTTACAAGGGGCAATGTACTCAGGGCATTACCAGAATTTTCCCCATTCAAATGGCTGAATCCAGAACTGAAAACAGCACCAGTGACTGAACAGTCCCTAATGACTTTTCAAATGGCAAATTTATCCCAGCGGTGCAGAGCAAAATTCTTGGGATAAGAAACACTCGAGTCTCCATCAGCCTGCCCTGTCTAAACCCTCTCCCAGAGCGGCACAGGGCTGCACAGGATCCAGGATTTGTGCTGCTCAAGCTCTCGCCTGAGCTCCAAGAGAGGAATCTCACTCCCCTCTTCCCATGTCATGAGCAGAACAGCCCCCACGACCATCTTAACCAGGAGGTTAGACCAAGAGCGCGAAGTGCAGGCACAGAAAGGGAACACAGACTAAAGCAGACAAAAAAGATGCACATTTGGGTCCAGCTGCAAAGAGAACAGAGAGGCACTCCAGGTGTCACACACCCCGGGCGCAGCTGCGGTTTCGCTGAAGGCAGGGGGAGTTTGCAGTAGGCTAAGCCGTCCCCTCTGCTGATTCACAAAGATCCGACTTCGGTACCATCCAGTTTACGGGTGCCAAAACACTTCATGGCCAGAAAATGACGGTGAGGTGGAAGAGCAACGCAACCCCACGTCAGTGAATGGGAAAAGGGGAGGTGATGCAAGAGCTTGTCTGTGCAGAACGGAGACCGGAGGGAGCCCTTGCCTGTCCCGGTGGCACTGACCCCCCCGGGAGTCACCCCCCGGCGCGGCCGCCCGCGGAGCCGGGGCTCGGGGGAGCCTCTCTCACCTCGGAGCTTCTCACAGGCCACCCAGAATGGCTCTACTGGGTCTCAGCCTTTCAGCACAGCCGCTCCCGGCGCTAACAGGAGATAAATGCGCACTGAATATCGTGGAAGTGCGGGGCCTGGCGCCTCAGAAAGGTGTCGGGACTGACCCCGTGTCACTGCACGCAGGCGGGTTGGGAGCAGCACCGCGTCCCCTCCGTCACCACGGGCTTGGGGCAGAAACTGGAGCGAACGGCCTCCCGCCAGCCCGGGGCAGCTGCCGCAGCAGGGCTGGAGCTGGGTGATAACGCTTTGCTTGTTCAGCGTGCAGCCCCAAACTTCCCTGCAGCCTCACGGTTCTTATTCATTCAGAATGGGCACTTTTTCTGCCTATAAAACTCAGTCTCAAAACCTTGTCTTTAAGCAAATGTTGGAACTTTTTCAGCTCCCTTAAGGAAACATTTCATCTTTTTCACTTTTTTTCTATTTTTAGAAACAAACTCACTGCTCTATTTCAGCTGAATTTACAAGCAATTTCACTACACCTGAACTTGTATTTCTGTAATTAATGAATTATTTCATAAAAAATTTAGACCAGATATTGCCAGGAGGTGTAGGAATAGTTTAAAAAAAATTACTTTTTAATAGAGTGTTTTTGATTAAATCTTTACACCTGCTGCTGAGTTACAGGGATTTGTGGAGGTGGAGTGGGGAAGTTTTCTACCCAGCACAGAGACTATCTGGTGTTCATGCACCATCAAGGTTATTTATTTTGTACCTCAGTTTGAGGGTAAGAAACATGACTGTGATCTATTAGCATTGCAGATATCAGGCGATGCTCAGCATTGTCTCTGCAGGGCGAGAGCTAGCGGGGAGCTGGTTCTGTGTCGCTGGGTAAGTCCTGATGGAAGGGAAGATAATGAAGACTCAGGCAGGGTCAATGGTATTTATTAGAGATATTCCTGTCTAATGCCTAAAACCTCTTTTGCATCAGTTGGCTGCACCACTCCGTATTTGCCAAGCTGGCTTAAAGGCGAGAGAGAAGAAGAGGAGTTTCCTGGACACTTCTACTCCTGTTTGCACAGTGGAAGACATCCAAAATTGCATTCCATCCTTCCCCATCTTCTGACCTCAGAAATCATCCAGAAGATGCAAACAAGAAGCAGTGCTCAGATGGTGAGCATTATTAAATGTAATTGGCAAAGATGAAGGGACAGAGAAATGTGAATAAATCATCAGGATTTACCACCAGCCTTTTTTTTTTTTTTTTAAAGTGTATAGCTTGGTATAAAATAAACTGTTACCTAGAGACTGCATGGTAAACTGAGGAAAAACTGGAACTATAGCTTGGACAGTTATGGTATTTAATTTCACTCTAATAGTTATTAATGAAAAAGTTAAATTAATTGCATACTAAAGGTTGCACTTGACTTAGATGAAGTGGATGTAGACAAAGTGTCTCTACTACATCACTCAGTCCTGAGTACATAGTAACAGGAAATCAATTAACCTCCACCAACACTTGTTCTTTCTAGTGTGAAACAGTTTTAATTAACTTATTGTGAGTGGTCAGTCACTGCTTACTCTGGAAGAGCTTTACAGATTTAATGAAGCACCATTCTTTCTAGATTTATGTTGCAAAAGTGACAATGACAAATTTTGAAGCTGAATTATTTGGCATATGTGATCAGTTAATGGAATACCTTCCTCATCCCAGTTATTTAATTCCTGTCCTGTTATTTTTCTCCCATTAAGCAGTAATCTTCTGACTTAGGCTATGAGTCCAGGAGCAAGCATACCATTACCACTTAGCAATAAAACAATTTGCACACAAGAAAATCACTTTGGTACAGGTCATAACCGTCTAGGATTTAATACTTTCTACAGTCTTTACAGTGTTTGAAATAAATGAGAGCCAGGCACAGTTCGGGGCAGGTCCTTCACAGCAGACAAAATAAGGTAACAAAGAGTGCCTGGAGTTCTCCCACCTGAGCTCGATGGAGAAGCCGTGTGCTGGGTACGTGCTGGGGGTCCCTGCCAGCTGCAGGAAACACGCTCATTCCTTTCCAGGCAGCAATGAGCAAACGGAGCAAAAAATGGAAATGAAGTTTTTGGACTCCTGATTAAAAAAAAAATTCGTGGGCCCACGTCTGTTGGTCACTATTCGAGGACTTCACACCAGCCTGAGCAATTTCACAGGAGATGAGTTGAGCAAGGAGGGAAGCTCCCCCTGACCGCTCTTGTTTTCTTTTGTGTTAATTTTCTCAGATGATTCCAAACGTCACTGAGTTTTGTGATCTCAAACAGACAAGGTTTTGGTACCTAAGGAGAAGGTAAGTCCTATTCCTGCTAGTTGCACTACAGCCCACAAAGAAAGAGCTGTGGCAGAGATCAGAGGAGGAGGAGGAGGCGAGTTTGTCCTCTTACCTGTGCAGGGATGAGGTGCCAGGGAAGGCTCAGGTCCCCAGGCAAGGGAGCTGCTGAGCAGGCCAGTGCTAGGCACTGCCTGACGGGCTTCCCCCGGGCTGCACGGGAACAGCATCGCCAGGTCAGCCAGCAGGAGTTGGGCTTACCTTGAAACAGGTGCTTATACCTTCCCATCGTACCGGTATTCATGACTTTCACCTGCAGAATTTGCCGTGCTCCCCCCGAGCCAAAGTCTCCCCGTTGTGAAGGATGGTAGGACTCCCATCAGAAACACATGAACCGTTTCTCCAAAGCTGCTATAATTAGGAGACGTTTTAAGCATGAAGTCAGAGGTTTCATGGTTATGGTGATGAAAGTGGGAGTACTGCACAGCTGCTGCAGCTCAGGGAGAGGGAGGCATGTCTGATGCTCCTTTACACCTTTCCAATGGCATTGCTTGGTTTTTTTTATTTTTAGTTCCAAGTCTGTCTTGGAACAGTCGTATTGACAAAGTCCTTCAGCTTTATCTTCCATGGGTTGTCACTGTTTGGGAGGTCTGTGCTGGAAGACCAACACTGTGCTTGTGAACAGGAAAGAGACGTACAGCTTCACAGCAGAGTCGTTAGCCCATTTCTACATTTCTGGCAGAAACATTAAACAAAATGCTAAATAATTCAGCCCCCTACAGTCATGGACATCCACTAGCTCCCAGTCTGTCTTTCCCAATGGAAAGCATGTGGTTATTTCTCTGTGTTGCCAGTTATGAATCAGAGAAAGTGATCCGGGTTCCTCATGCAAAAGGGGGCTATCAGAAGAGATAGGAGAATCTGCAGCAATACAGGACAAAATGCATTAACCTTGCCAGGAGAGAGCTTAGCAGTGGCAGAAATCACGAAGGGTGAACTATTTTCGTGAAGAGTCAACTTCGTGGTTTTCAACAGCGACTTGTTCTGAAGATGGTCTCTGCACGTGCTGCAGAGTTGAAGAAAAAAGTGACAGGAGAGAAAGTCAGTAGTTAAACACCTTATAAAGATGGCTTAAGATAGGGAGATGAAAGCAGGAATTAAAAAAACCAAACCTTGTGTAAAGGTTAATTAAAATATTAATAATGCAAGGTTTCAATTATTCGTGCATAAATAAAAAGATGTTGAACGATAGACACACACTGAGCGTTAGTATGGTGGACATGACATGGGGATAGAGAAGGAACAAAGGAGAGCTTTGACTCAGCACAGAAAATTATCTGTGGAGCGCAGAAAACGTTGGACAAGGCGCTGGGGTGAGAGAGGGGATCGCAAGCGCTCAGGGAGAGAGGCCGTGAGGTGGGGGCCGCCATCCCGGGGGGCTCCTGCGCGGGTCGGCCGCAGTCCTGCGGGCCCGCAGCAGCCCCCGGGGCCTCCATCCTCCAACCCCCCCAGGCTCAGAAGCCAGGAGGAGTCTTGGCTGGCCGAGGGGCACAGGCAGGGCAGGACCGCACAGGCGTTCGGACCGCTCCCACCAGCGTGTCAGAATCGCTTCTCTGTTGTGTCCCGAAGGGCTCACGACAGCGAATGGAGCCAAACTCCAGCCTCTGCAATGCTGTGGTACTGCCATGGCGAACGCACACCAAAAATAATGGGCTTTATGCTCATATTTCATAGAATCGTAGAAGCTCATTTTCATAGAATCATACTTGTCAAGTCTCAGATGCTTTTCATTTCTTGTCACAAATGATTGTATTTGGCAATGGTTATTTGCATTGTTATTTAAAAAAAAAATCAAACTGCTAAGAAAAGCATGCTATGAGGCACCTTCATTTGTTTTGGTAGCCACCGTATTTGATCTTCAAATACAGAGTTCTTGTACAGTAACAACTAAAAAATCCCATAATATTTTTACATCCTTATTTTCTACAGAGCATAGAATCATAGAATTATAGAGCAGCTCAGGCCAGAAGGGACCTCAAAAGATCATCTCGTCCAGCCTTTTGTGGGAAAGGGAGCCTAGATGAGATAATCTAGCACCCTCTCCAGCTGCATGTTGAAAATCTCCAGCGATGGGGACTCCACCATGTCCCTGGGGAGGTTGTTCCAGTGAATGATTGTTCTCACTTTCTTATATTGAGATGAAACCTCTCCCAGTGCAACTTGTTCCTGTCACCCCTTGTCTTCTCCATGTGGCTCCTTGTGAAGAGAGAACCTCTGTCCTCTTTGTAGCCACCCTGTAAGTACTGGAATGCTGTGATGAGGGCCCCCCTGAGCCTTCTCCTCTGCGTGGAGAAGAGACCTAACCCCTTCAGTCTCTCCTCACAGGGCAGGTTCTCCAGCCGTTTGGTCATCCCATGGCCCTCCTTTGGACCCTCTCCAGTCTGTCCGCTTCTTTCTTGAATTGTGGGGACCAGAGCTGCATATGACCAATGCGGCTGGGGGTCAGGCAAGCTCTACTGCTCTCCAACCTGAAGCCCACAATGTCCTTAGCACAACACTGCCAGGTTTGTCATCCAGTAATTTGCGCTTGCTGTCCCCTCCTGGAACGTCTGCTCAGAGCGTGACTTACAGCCTGCTGGCTCTGGACACATACCCTGGACTTCTGACATGTCTTTCTCTATACGTGCCCTCACTGCAGCACATCTGTGCAAATACTTTGTTTCTGTGTGGCCATAATTATATTCTCAGTTTCTCTCTTTAAGCTGTCTTTGACAAGTCATTTATATTTTGCCTGCTTTCATGAGCTTTTATAGTGAAAGAAAGTTGGCAGGCAATTCTCAACTATCCTACTTGTCTCCTGTCTGTCTGATGATTGATTTCCAGTGGGAGTAAGTTTTGATATTTGAAAAGACCCAGACTATTATTATTGAACATTTGAGTTGTGTAATGGAAGTATCTGTCTGACAAATCCAGAAGGATATCTGAGCAAAAGGCTCAAAGGCTTAAGGAAATTCTGGATCATGTATAAATCATTGTCCGGTGCATTGTCTCTAACATCAGATGGAGAATGGAGAGACACCACAATGCCAGGAGAGTAGAGCCAGGTTGAGGAAAAAAGGGGTGCAAATGGAATATTTCAAAATAATCAGGAGAAATATTAAGTTCTGTGAAGACTGAAAGATACGACAGACAATGGGATGAAAAGGATAAATCCTGACCTATATATCCAGGCAAAATCCCCACTGACAGAGAGGAAAAATGGTGCTTCTGATCTGCAATTTATATCAAGACTTCGGGCAGACAGAGTTGGATGAATACTGCTGAAAAGGAAAAAAATCACACAAACCCCAGTGGAGTCTGGGAGCTCGCTTCCAACATATTAGCAGCTCGCTTTGTGTTCAGCCTGGGCTCAAACTGCGGTTTGGGGACGGACAAACAAAAATATCCCCCTTGGGGACGAGACATTTGTGATTAGCTTAGGGATGGGGCTCTGCCAGGAAAAGCGCTAAGCGCGGAGCTGGGGGCCCGGCAGACGGGGGGGGCTGCAGGGAGCGGATCAGAGGAGCCCCGGCTGCTCTGCCCAAGGGCTCGCTTCCAACTCTGGGGCTGGGCTCCCAAGGCTTACACGCACAGGCGTGTTTTTCCTGAAAAACAAGCCAAAGTTGCTGTCTCGCTCATGGAAGCCTCCCTTCATGCCTCACAGCCTGACCCAAGTAAACAACTGGGCTGATATAACACTTATTTTACAGAACATGTACTGTTAACGGTAAAGCACTTGCCCAGTTTTGAGTTTATGCCGTGCCCTCCTGTCTGCAGAAAACCAGCTCTAAGTTCTTGAGAGATCCCTCTGTTTTGGGGCCAGATGGGCAAATACATTTCCCCTCTCCCGTGGAGCTGAGGAAGGGACACCGTCCTTGTCTTGTGGCAGCAAACACATGGGAAAGCACCTCCACGCATGCGAGGAGACATCATCAGGGAGAGGCAAACTGTGTTCCTGCACGGAAAATTCATCCCGAAGTCTCCGTTTCTCTTGCCACACTGGTGCTGTAGGCAATCTTGTCACTGAGCTGGCCGAACAACAGCAGTGGGCACGTAGCTGTGCGTGAGTGACCCAGATAGCGGTGCACTAAAACAGAAGACGGCAGCGATTCCAGACATTGCCTTGTTTCACGGCTTTGGAGGAGAGAGGGGCAGCACGTGCTGCACCCCTGAAGTGCTGTTCCCAGGACCTGGTAAGGTGTCCTGGGCTGCAGAGTATTTCTCCCAGCTCTTGTAAGGCAACAGGGCACTGTGACAAGCTTCAGGAGCAGTCTGCGCAGGCACGATCAGTTCCTCTCCACACCTCGCTGTAAAAAAAGCCTTGCCCCATCACTGCCCTTCTATGGTCTGCATTCATCGCGCCTGCTCCTGCCGGCTTTCACCCGGAACGGAAAAGGTTGGTCACATCTGCTGTGCTTAATGATGTGTACCGCTGGGTCTGACAGTCGGCAGGGTATGGCTTGCTGCCGGGAGAGGGTAATCGGTGTCTNGGGTGAGCGGCTGCGTGGCGTTTATTTTCTGCTGGCTGGGGTTAAACCACGACACCCGTCTGCAAAGCACGGCCCTGCATGGCCAGTGCTGAGGGAGGGGGGCACACGGCAGCGCTCCTGGGGAGGGCACAGCCCTGCTGCCCGCACAGCCCGCTCTCTCCTCTCCTCTCCTCACACGTGGTGGGTAGGAAATCTCATGTCCAGTTCCCATCTTACCGCTGACAGCTGCTGCCCACCCTACCAGAAAAGAACCACGTTTGATAAAGCCCAAGAAAAATCCAGATTTTACCCTAAAAGGCTGGTCTATAGTTTTTCATCCTCACTACTTCGATCACAACTTTTCCTTCTCCCCCCCAGCTGTTAGATTTAATTCACCCTTCCCAGCTGCAAGGGGGAACATCCCCCCCCATCCTTCCCACCCGGGCTCTGCGTTAGGGCCTGGGGCATCCCACCCTCGCTCCCCCAGGTGAGTGGCTGCTCTTATCACGGCTGCAGAGGCAGCTGCCAGCCCTGCCGCCCCGCTCACGCGTCTCCCGAAGCGCTGAGTGGATGGATCAGCTTCCTGAGACACTGCGTACATAGTCCTAAATCAGCATCACGTGGGAAAGAATCCGTATGTCCAGGATTACATCCACCTTCTCTGCATTAAACCAAGAATAACATCAGTCCATGCAATGCCTGATATTAACCAGCAGCTGACGTTAATAGCCCTTAGCATGAGCTGGGGACCATTAACTCCTCCAAACGAGGTATTTATTCCTCAGGAAACACGTTGCGCTACGGCTGTTATTACTTAAGCGTGGCGGTACACTGAGAGCGGTGGGAGCGGTGCCGTCTCCACGCTCCCGTGGGGCTCCCTGGCCGGGGGTGTCCCAGGTCCGGCGGGGAGAGCGGCTGCCTCTGGCCAGGGGACCTGCCCCTCGCCGGGGCTGCCGGCCGGGGCCCGCCGCTCCCCGGGGCTGGGGCCAGGGGCTGGAAGCTCTTTGCAAGGCTGCGTGGGCTGTGGGGCTCTGTGGACACCTCCGCAAGGGACATCTGGTTTGTGAGGACATCTGCTTAACAGCTATCCAGCTGAAAACAGAGGAGCCAAAAGAGGGAATAAACCGCAGCCGGATCATAGAATCATAGAATCATAGAATCATAGAATCATTAAGGTTGGAAAAGACCTCTAAGGTCATTGAGTCCAACCCTCAACCCAACCCCCCCATGCCCACTAAACCATGTCCCCAAGCGCCTCATCTACACGTCTTTTAAATCCCTCCAGGGATGGGGACTCCACCACTGCCCTGGGCAGCCTGTGCCAAGGCCTGGCCACTCTTGCAGGAAAGAATTTTTTCCTAATGTCCAACCTAAACCTCCCCTGGCACAACTTGAGGCCGTTTCCTCTCGTCCTATCGCTGTTACTTGGGATCCACAAACCCTCAAGCAGGAGACGGTGGTGGCCGGAGCTGGGGGTCACCAACAGATGGGCTGTGGGGGGGGACACCCAGGGCGACCCTGGGGAGGGTGGGCCCCACCTTGGTGCCCCACAGGAAGGGGAACGAGGCGGTCCTGGGCCCACGGGAGAACACAAACTCGACGTGGGGTGCTGGAGGGGGCTGTGTAAACCTGCGATGGGATGCTCACGGCAGGGCTGAAGGGGGGCGGGGGGCTCCGCAGGGATTAAGGCGGGGAAGGGCAGGAGGGGACGCGCAGGGCTGGGGGTGCCTGTCTGGCTTGAGCTGCGTGGGGGGGTGTGTGCACGTGTGCGCGCAGGCGTGTGCAAGCCTCCGTGTCTGGTGCGCGTCCCGGCTGCTGGCTGGAGCTGCCGAAGGGGAACACCGCAAACCTGCCGGGCAGGAGGGGTCCGCGGGACCCGGTGCCCCTTCCCTGGGAGCGCTCCAGCCAGGCGGCTGCTCTGCCCGGGCAGCGATGGGGGGGGCCGCCTGCCCCCAGCCGGGCTCCGGGTCCTCCCTGGCACAACTCCCGCTGCAGCCAGAGGTGCCTCTGCTTGGGCAGAGGTTGAGGGTGCTGCCTGCCCTTCTCCAGCGCAGCGGCGCGTCCTCTCTCCTGCCCTACTCCATCAGCCTCCCGAAGCACCGCACACCTATTTCATGGCAGCTTTGACACAGATTCCAGGTAGGGGAACCTTTGAATGGTACCACTACAAACCATGCGAGGTTTATCCAGAGTATTCTCATATGTTAAAAAAACCCCAAACCCAACCTACCCCCCCTTTATTTCCCTATGGGTTGTTTGGAATCCATTTGGACAAAAAATTTCTATTGAAGATTTTCGTTTGCAATATAGGTCATGGCTTCATTTATCGTAAATCCACAAAGGCACTAATTCAAATATATAGAGAAACATATATTTTTAGTTTAAAATAATATATTTGATTAAAAATATCTCTTAAGCATATGTATGATACAATTTACATATATTTGATATCTATCTTAATTTACACCAGGAAAAGTGGCTTTTCAGTTAATCTGGTATTTATCCACGAAGTCAACTGAGTAAACCAGGAGAACGCTTCCTGAAGAATGCTGCCCAGCTCCACTCCTGCCCTGCGGCAGCTGGCCTCGCAGCTGTGCTCGTGCTGATAACGTGGTGAGCACATCTGCACATCTGCCGCTGCTCCTGTCGGCTCCGCCGCACTCCCGTTGACACCGCGGCGCTCCCCAGGGCAGGGGAGGATGATCCCACCTGGGGCCAGGGCAGCGCTGCCAGGGTGGTTTCGGTGCTGAGCATTCAGGGCGCACTCCCCCCTCTCCCCTGAAAAACCGGAGCCGCTTCACCGAGTGCTCCTTGCAAACGGTGCAGGAGTTATGCCTGAGGCTCCAGCGACTGAATGTTTTCCCAATTTTTCTGATTTGCACGTGGGAAGCTGACTTTGGTCCCTGCAACAGGATCTCAGTACCTACATCACCTCCCAGCTCATTCTGCTGCTGTTTGTCCGGGGCCGGCCTCTGGCTGCTGGGGCTGCACGTCGCTGTGTAAACGCACGCGGAGGGATCTACATTTCTGCTGCAGGTTCAGGCCCACCCATGTTCACCCCGAATTCGAGGCATGGGGGGTCTCACAAGGGTTTTCAGCCATTCCAGGAACTGGTTTCTGCAGCTCTGTACAATCTGGCAATGTGAGCTACGTGACACTGGAAACGGTAGGGATGGACACGACTGGTAGGGGGGATTTTTGTCCCAGCACACGGAGTGATTTGGAAGGGTGAGGTGTTGCTATGGACAGATGCACCATTCTTGTTTCATACTTCATGGGACTCTGTGACAGAGCATTAACTCTTAATGAACTGGATATTAGTTATCTTGGGAAAATCACTCTGTAATTTGTTTGGAGACATAAAGAGCAAACCCACACCTCACAAACAGTGTATTAAGGAATTAGAAGAGCAGAGGCTTTTTGGGTTCCTTCTGTATCAACTCGGTGAAACTACAAGCTGGTGTATCTGAGCAGGAACCCTTCTTCGTGCACCTTTTGAAAAAGGGATCTGTCATTGTGAACTTTTTACCATCAGGCTCAAGTACGTCTTTCTTTTGCTTGGCTAGACAAAGCAAGTCTGTTATTTCTAGTGGCTATTACTCATCGTCACACCCTACTACATCTCATCAAATAATTCAATTCATTAGTTTAAAATAATATATTTAATAATATATTAATTTTTTCTGTGGCTGTGGCTTTTCGCCTTCNATAGAGTTTGTTTCCATGCGTCACCCTCCACCCCCAATTCTTGCAAGAGTATTTGGCTACCCATAATATCAGGGTGATCTGTTATTCACCTACAAAGGGAGAGATTGGGTTTTTTTGCAGCAGACAGCAAGATTGGAACTGGCAGTCCAACGGGGTTGCGGTGTTACACCGCCCTTCGCAATCGCTTTCCCATCGAAGGTGTCCTGATGGTAGGAGGCAGCCTCACGGAGACGTCCCGTGCCTTATTGTCCTGGTTCGGGCTGGGACAGGGTTAACTCTCCTCCCCACAGCTCGGGGCTGGGCTGTGCTGGGTTTGGGTTCGGTGTGAAAGGAGCGTTAATGGCCCATTGATGCTTTGGCTGTTGCCCCACCAGGGCGGGGGGAGCACCCAGCTGGCCAATGGGGTGTTCTATACCATGTGACATCATGCTCAGTATAAAAACCAGGTGTGTGGGGGGGCTCCCCCGGTTCGGGACACGCGGTCGGCGGTCGGTGAGCAGTTGCACTGTGCATCGTCTGCTTTGTATATTCTGTTATTGCTGTTGTTCCCATTTGCTGTTATTGCTGTTCTACTTCTGTTTTATTTCAATTATTAAACTGTTCTTATCTCAACCCGGGAGCTTTCCTACTTGTACCCTTCCTGATTCTCTCCCTCATTCCACTGGTGGGGGCAGGGGGTGAGCGGCTGCGTGGTGTTTATTTTCTGCTGGCTGGGGTTAAACCACGACACTTGTGCATCTCCTGGGCATTTTGTGGTTGCCGGGAGAACACAGGACCAGCTTGCTCGTGCCTGCAGCAGCCCCTCGGCAAAGGTGCTCTCGGAGCTCGGGTACCTGATGACATTTAATCCACGCCTGTGCCCGACTGTTCTGCCACGTGATGGTGCAGGCAGTGCCGGGCTGTAGCCGTGCCCCGTGCCCGGCAGCGGCAGGAGGAGATGCCCGCCACGAGGACGGCCCAGCCCGCGCGGGCTCCGTGTGCCGCTCCCCTCCCCTGCCCGCGCCCGGGGCCGCTGCGCTGGGGCTTCGAGCACACTCGCGTGATCGCACCCCGCCGGGTGTGAAGCCACCCGCCGCACGGTCGGCTGGTGCTCTCATTTGCACATCTCCAGACGGCCCCAAATGCACGCTGATAAAGCACCATAAAGCAGAGGAACAGTTTTTTCCACTAAACCAGTCTACGTTTTGATCAAATTCACACAATAGAAGTCTTCTGAACTGTTTGTAACATCTGTCCACTGGTCTTTGGCCATAAATGAGACTCATAGTCTATTTTTTCATCTTTCTTTTTTTTTACATAACACATTCATTAGCATCAGACCTTTCCACTGTTCTCCAATATCTTGCTTTTTCATTTGGAAGAGATTTCAGGAAAGCTCCTTACCACGTGGCTGCTCTCTCTTTTTGTTAATAATTAGTCTTAGAGAACTGTCAATCTGTTCTTACCTTGTGCTTGGTCATAGAATCAACTCTGCTGCCCATGGGGTTTCTATTCATTTACTTTTTCCTGCTGCTTTTCATCTTACTGCTTATGCAAGCTTTGAGCCTGCTCAGTCTTTCAGTGACTGTTGATTATTTTTTAAATGCTGACTTTCCTTTAGCAAGCTGGGCTGTGACCTGGAGAGGTCCCGGCAGGCTCTGCTCTCCACGGCTGTGGGTCTTCCTTCCTCGCTGCTGGTGGCAGATGCAGGTGGACACTTTGCTCCAGGGTGCTGTCCTGCTCCAGGGCAGAGGCCCCAGGGAAAGCCCACCAGTTCACAGAGGCCCAAAGGCAGAAATGGGAGATGGTCAATTTTTTGGCCTCAGTTTCCCCTCTTTCTCCTCCACTGGATAGCTCTTTTTTTGGTCTTGACTTGTTTGCTGATAAGCCTGCCTCCATGCTCATCACGTAAGTGTCTGCACGCTTCCTCAAGGTAACATATTTCTATATTTGCATGTCGTTATCACCGCTGTGCCAAGCAGAGGGGTTTCAACAAGGTCTGAAGAGGTTTCAACAGGTCTGTCTCAAACACAGCCCTGGGCACCCTTGCACAGGGTGACTGGCCCTGGAGAGGCTTCCTCAGCAGCTGGTACCCATTTGTTCTTGTGCTCGTATTACTGCTACCATGAACTGCTACCTGTACTCTCTAGTCCTTCTAGGTGTTGACATACAGCAGTCACGTCTCCTTGTGGCTCTCATTTTGCCAGGTTAGACAAGGCAAGTTCTTCTGATCTTCTCTTGCAAAACAGGTACCGAGTTCCTGTGGCCATCACAGCCTTTCCCCCCTGAACTGCTTCCAGTGAGCTCATCTGACCTAAGTTTTCCTAGTGAGACCCACAGTAGTTTTAAAACACCTCTATTTCAAATGGCAATGTCAGTGTTGAAGAGGCATTTGGACAATGCCCTTAATAACATGCTTTAACTTTTGGTCACCCCCAAAGTGGTCAGGCAGTTGGACTAGATGGTCATTGTAGGTCCCTTCCAACTGAACTATCCTACCCTGTCCTACCCTGTCCTGTCCTGTTCTTCCTTCCTTCTTTCCCTAACAGTACATGCTGAGGAAATCTTTGATGACATTTCTGCCCAGCCCTGCGCCAGGAGAAGGGATTTAATGGGTAATCATGTCCCAGCCTAGGCATCGGCTCTGTCATGTTGTGGAAGGAGGCATGTACCTTCTGATGGGGGTGAGAGCTGTGGATCGTCTTGAGATAATTCGATCATCTGACAAAATTTGCAAAAAGCATGTGTGAAGTGTAGTTTTTGAAAGTCTTCTGTGTTCATCCAGTTTAGTCGGGTTTCCACAGGATGGCAAAAAACCACATCTCTGACTCTAGCGAGGCTCGGAGATCAAGCCCTCAGTCTGAAGCATGAAATGCTCCTGAACTAAATGGTTGCAAATCTTTTTGATGTGTGCAATACCTGTTCATTTCCCCCTGGAATTTTTTTCTTGTATTCATTTTTAGAAATGCCTGAGCTGTTGCCCTTGGAAAAATATAATAAAACAAGAGCATGAGAACAGCAGTACTCCATCAGCGCAAAGGTCCATCTAGCCCAACACTCTGTCTCCAAAGCGGCAACCACCAACGTCTAAAGGAGAGTTTATGAGCAGTGCCCATCTACGTCTGCCAGGGTCCGGGGGTGCTCACAGGACTCAGTGGCTGGGAACGGTCTCCCCCGGGACCCCCCCACCATCTCCTGCCGAGGACCCAGGGGATGTGTCTCAGCTCAGGCTGGGGCCTCCAGTCCCTGCCAGAATTTGAGCCTTTAAATGGGCTGAGAAGCCTGAAGAAACCCTGGGGGGAGCTCCTGGGGGTGCAGGACCCCACGTCCCCCTCCTGAGGGCCGGGACCCCGCCGCGGGCACTCCGCTCACGGCGCAGGGGCAGCTCTGCCCACGCGGGGTCTCTGTGGCAGGGGTGCAGGAGGGGGAGAATGGCCTCATTTTTATTTTACCAAGGTAACTTCTGTCAAATACCACACCAAACAAGTGACTTTTGGCTGACCAGGATTAGCCTCCTACGAAGGCCCCGTCTCTCGTGGTGTGTCACTCTAGTGACCATATAAAATATTAAGTACTGGAGAAAACTGAAGTCTCTGCTCAGCGAGACTGTTCTGTTCCCTCTCATCATTTTCCCCTCGGCAATAGCTTGTTTTGTTCTGGTTTTTAAGAGGGAGAGTGGCAGATCCATGACTATAACCAATATTAATTTAAAAATGCAGTGAAAATAGAAGTGCTTTCTTTCCTGGATTCTGCAGCGCCAAATTCTCCTTGTGCGTATACATTGCACACACAGTGCTGCACGTGCACTGACAACTACAGCTCCAAGGGACCGACAGTCAACTTGGGCAAAAGCAAAGTATCAAAACACAATATCTGCTATTAATTGTATCTATTAGAAAATAAGACTCTCTTATAACATACCTCTGGAAAAGTAAAACTTGAGGAAAAGTTGTAGTAAGAAGGATGTCTCAAACCTGGCCATTTGGGTTATTTCACGTTCTAGCAACTGACTTACAAGGCAGCTGTGGGCCTCCTTGTATAAATTCAAACGGACAAGCTGACAAAGCAGTGAGAAGAGTGACACTATCAGATTTCTCTTTTAATTAGTCATTTTGATCACTGCCATTTACAATGCAGACTGCAAAGGATTTTCTGAGCTCTCTGATGACAGGTTTTTAATCCCTGAGGCATTTTGTAGGGATGCTTATGGAGATAAATCTGGACTGAACACGTGGCTGGAATTGTCCCTTCATTTGTTCATGGCTCATGCTGCTGTTGTGGCAGCATCTGTCTGTAGGTGTGTACGTGCCGTGTGGTACCGATAACAGCCCTAACAGCAGCAGTGCGTCCAGCGCGCCCGGGGGGAGCTTGAGTCCTGCGTGGGACTTGTGCTTCACGGGATGTGTTTCCCTCGTTGTTTCATGGTGACTTGAAATTCCCATTCAATAATTATTTGCATCTTCAGGCATTGAAAAACCTTTAAAAATCTGGGGGTTTGGCAGCTTACGGGTCAACTAACATGGGGGCCTGAACATTGCATTGTTATTTTATCAATTACAATTGTATATATGCCATCATTAGACATCATGGAATATATAAAACAATTTTAAAATGATGTTGTTATTGGCAAATCCTCAACAAATGAATCTGCTTTTAAGGAAGTCCTATGGGCACACACAGGTGCAAGGACATTTGACATTCACACCAGTTTCTAAGAAAAAAAGAGGAGGAAGGAGCCGAGAGGACGGGCTGCAATACAAGCAGGTCTTCGGGCAGGCAGGAGACTGCCCGCTGAGACACACTGTACAGACCGAAACACGTAACAGTAGTTTCAAAGTGAATTGCAGAAATATGAACCCAGGATTTTCAGAGTTAATTCCATAGGAGAGGTATGGAAAACACCTGCAGTATGGAAAACCACAAGTATGAAATCTATTGAGAACGAGGGAACACCATGAAATAATCATTCACTGATGGTCACTGCAGCTACAATTGCAATGAGGGTCAAAGTCCAAAGGTGCGTTTGGACTTCCTCGCCTTCCTTCTCGCTGTTGTTACTGAGGTCTCTCTGATATGGAGTTAGGACTCAAACCGGTCAATTATACATTCAGAACTTCCTCTGTAGTGCTGTGGAAGAAGAGGTAAGATAATGAGAGGCTGCTGCAGCTCCGTGTCCCCGGGTCCTTTCCTCTGAACCTGTCATTTGGGTCCCCACCTGCTTCTGCGCCTCTGTGCTCCTCTGGGCTCGTGGAGGGGGCTGGTCCCTCTCCTGGGGTGGGTCTGGGAGTAGCCCGGGGAGGGGGTTATTTGTGCTCCCCACCACCCCGGTGCCTCTGTGCCGCCGTGTGTAGGTGTGTGTGCAGAGGAGGTTTTGTCACCCGGGCAGGACGCAGGGCCAGCGCGCGTCCACCGCAGCCGGTCCGGAGGGCCCGTGGGCAGCGGCTGCCAGAGCGCGGGGCTCCCCGAGCTCCAGCGAGGAATTGACTTGCGGAAAGCAGACTCCACAATCTGTAAGATTGTAAAGCAGGGATGTTTATTCAGCGCTGGGC
>VZTQ01007112.1:0-15914 GCA_013400755.1 Pelecanoides urinatrix | reverse complement strand
ACCCGGCTTTATAACCTTAAACCTAGCTCTATAACCTCACACCTGGCTTTATTAACCTTATACCCAGCTTTATAACCTTAAACCCGGCTTTATTAACCTTATACCCAGCTCTATAACCTTAAACCCGGCTCTATAACCTCACACCCGGCTTTATTAACCTTACACCCGGCTCTATAACCTTACACCCGACTTTATAACCTTAAACTCGGCTTTATTAACCTTATACCCAGCTCTATAACCTTATACCCAGCTTTATTAACCTTATACCCAGCTCTATTAACCTTATACCCAGCTCTATAACCTCACACCCGGCTTTATAACCTCACACCTGGCTCTATAACCTTACACCCGGCTTTATAACCTCACACCTGGCTTTATAACCTTAAACCTGGCTTTATTAACCCTATTCCCAGCTCTATAACCTTATACCCAGCTCTATAACCTTAAACCCAGCTTTATTAACCTTACACCCGGTTTTATAACCTTACACCCATCTTTATAACTTCACACCCAGCTTTATTAACCTTCCACCCGGCTTTATAACCTTCCACCCAGCTTTATTAACCTTACACCCGGCTCTAAAACCTTACACCCGGTTCTATACCCTTACACCCAGCTTTATACCCTTACACCCGGCTTTATAACCTTCCACCTGGCTTTATTAACCTTACACCCGGTTTTCTAACCTTACACCCGGCTTTATAACCTTACACCCGGCTCTACAACTTTACACCCAGTTTTATAACTTCACACCCGGCGATGTCGCACCGCAACGCCGAGACAGAAGGGAACCCCTAAAAAAAAAGAATACGGCCATTAGCGCCGGCTAAACGAGGATTAACCGTTTTTTCCCCATCTTTAAGACCAAAAACGCTACGAACCCCCCCGCCCCGCGGGCGTCGGGCCCCTCTAACGCAGAACGGGGGCTCGGATGACGTCACCAGTTTAACGTCACCAAGAACCTGGCGTTTCACCCCAAAATTTTAATCGCCCGGGTCCCTCGCTCCCCCCACAAGGTCCCACCTCCGGACGACGGGCTCCGAGAGCCCCCCGCTGTATTTTAACGATTTATGGGTTTTTTTATTCCCCCCGCTTTCTCCGGACGCGAGGCGGGAAGGCGATGGCGGAGGGACCCCCCCGCAGACCCCCCCCGCCGCCGCAGAGGGGCCTTAAGGAGGAGGAGGAGGAGGAAGGCAACGGGGCGCAGCCCAAGGAGGAGCCCCCCCAGCTGCTCGCCCCGCCGGCGCGCCAAGGTAGGGTGCGCCAAGGTGGGGTGCGCCAAGGTGGGGTGCGCCAAGGTGGGGTGCGCCACGTCGGCTTTTGGGGGGGGGTTTCGTACATTAAGCCTTTTTGGGGGTTTTGTACGTTAAGTCGTTTTGGCTTTGGGGGGTTTTTTGTACGTGCGCCATTTTTGCCTTTTTGGCTTTTTTTGTACAGGCGCCACTTTGGGGTTTTGGGGGATTTTTGTACACGCACCGTTTTGGCTTTTGGGGGTTTTTGTACATTAAGTCATTTTGGCTTTTTGGCTTTTTTTTGTACATGCGTTGCTTTGGCTTTTTGATTTTATTTGTACATTGAGCCGTTCTGACTTTTGGGGGTTTTTGTACGTTAAGTCATTTTGGCTTTTTAGCTTTTTTTGTACAGGCGCCGTTTTGGCTTTTTAGGGTTTTTTCATACATGCGCCGTTTTGGCTTTTTGGTTTTATTTGTACATTGAGCCGTTTTGGCTTTTGGAGGTTTTTGTATATTAAGTCATTTTGGCTTTTTGGCTTTTTTTGTACATTGAGCCATTCTGGCTTTTGGGGGTTTTTGTACATTAAGTCGTTTTGGTTTTTTGGGGTTTTTTGTACATAAGCCTTTTTGGCTTTTTGGGGTTTTTTCCCATATGCGCCGTTTTGGCTTTTTGGTTTTATTTCTATATTAAGCCATTTTGGCTTTGGGGGTTTTTTTGTACACGTGCCGTTTTGCCTTTTTGGGGTTTTTTTGTACATTAAGCCATTTTGGCTTTTTGGGCTCTTTTTTTGTACATTAAGCTGTTTTGGCGTTTTTTGTACGCGCGCCGTTTGGGCTTTTTGGGGTTTTTTTGGTACGTTAAACCGTTTTGCTTTTTGGGTTTTTGTGTACGTGCGCCGTTTCAGCTTTTTGGGGTTTTTTTGCACACGCGCCGCTTTGGCTTTGTGGCTTTTTTTTGTACGTGCGCAACTTTGGCTTTTGTGGCTTTTTTTGCACGTGCGCCGCTGTGGCTTCTTGTTTTTTTTTTTTTCTTTTCCCCCCGAAAACTGGAAATAGCAGCAGCTGAACACGGTGCTCGGCCGCCACGGCGAGGCTTCCGAGCAAAGGCTGCTTCTGCTTTGGGCTAAAACCCCCCAAAATCCCCGACGGCGTGGGATAAGAAGATCCGTAGGGGGGTTTAAATGGAAGTTTTAGGCGAGGTTGTGCGGCGTTTGTCTCCTCAGAGGAATTACCGATGGTCTTCAACGCCTACAGCGTGGCGGCCGCCAACCTGGCGCCCTCGTCCAGGAGGAAGAGGGAGAAAGGCGGGGGTCCGGAGGGCGCCGGCACCGCGCTCTACGTCGACCGTCGCAAATCCAAGGTGTGGAACTATTACACCAAACTGGGAGACGCTTACGTGGAGTGCAACGTCTGCAAGAAGCAGCTCTCCTTCCACAACAGCACCACCACCATGCGGGAGCACCTGGTGAGGAAGCACAGCATCCGCGACACTTTGCTTTCCCAACTCAAAGACGACCAAACTTCCGAATCCGACTATTCGGCTCAAGAAAACGTCGTGAAACGTTGCCGGCAGACGACGCCGGAAAGCGGGTTCTACCACGCCGCGTCCTGCTCAGAACCCAGGACCGACGTCATCTTGGAGCTGGTGTTGGAGATGATTTTCCGTGACTTGCACCCTCTCTCCGTGGTGAAGGATAAAGGGTTTGGGCTCCTCGTTGGATACTTGGAGCCGAGTTTTACCCTCCCGTCGCCCGTGCAGCTCTCCAGCATGTTGTGGCACAGGTACAACGTGGTCAAGCAACATCTGGAACGCTACTTGCAGACGGCTCAAGCCATCGTGGTCTGCGTGGAGTTCTGGGTCTCCCAGCTAAGCCAGACCTACCTGACCGTCACGGCCAACTTCATCGACGGGGAGTGGCGGCGGGCGCGGTGCATCATGGAGACGCAACAAGTCCACGAAGGGGAAGGGGATTTAGGGGAGAAACTGTACGCCGTCCTCTCCGAATTCGGTTTGTCCAGCAAATCCGTCTTCTGCGTCATGCACGACAGCCCGCGGAGCGCGGCGGCGAACGCGCAGCGGCTGAAGAACGCGTACGGCTGGAGCAGCCTGTGCTGCGCCGCTCGCACCCTCCACCTCTGCGTCAAAGCCGGGCTGGAAGTCGAGCAGGTCCAAGAAGCCCTGAGCAGCGCCCGGGGCATCGTCAGGTATTTTCAACAGGACGCGAAAGCCACTTTCTCCTTAAACAGCAAGTTAGAAGCCATCAATAAAACCAAGCTGAAACTGGTGATGGACGCGGGGTCTCGCTGGATAACCACCATCGAAATGTGCGAGAGCCTCTTGGAGCTGAAGTGGGCCATCATGTCCGTGCTGGAGGAACACCCCAAGGGCACGGCGGTCGTGCGGAATTTGGCCGATCACCAGTGGAAGCTCCTGCAGGATTTGGTCCCGGTCATGAGGACGATCAAGATCGCGACTTCTTTCCTGCGGGAGGAGCAGAACGCCTCCGTCTCTTCTCTGATGCCTTGCATCCACGGGATCGTCGCCGCCATTGGGCAGCAGGCGGAAGAGGCCGGCGCCGTCATCAAGACGGTCGTCGGCAACATCAGGTCGGAGCTGACGCAGCGCTGGGGGTTGGCGGAGGATGAGAAGGTGCTGGAGAGTCCAGCGGTCATCGCTTCTTTTTTGGACCCCCGCTTCAAGGAGATGAGGTTTCTCAGCCCCGGCCTGAGGAGCGAGCTGCACAAAAAAGTCAAAAACATGCTGTCGCAGGTTTTCAATCCCCAGTCCCCGCCCGCCGGCCAGTTTTGGGTGCCAAACTCGGATTATAAAGCCGAGGGGGGAGAGGCAGGCAGCCAGCCCTCCGCGCACAAGGAGAGATGCTCCGTCCCCCCGTCGCAGAGCATGTACGACATCCTTTTGGGGAAGGATCCGACGGAAAGCATGCCCGAGATCCACCAGCAACTGGAAAATTACATCGTGGAGCCTCTCTGCAAGCGCAGCACCAACCCCTTGGACTGGTGGAAGAACAACGAGCATCGTTTCCCGGCCGTGGCGCGGTTGAGCCGGCAGTACCTCGCCGTCCCGGCCACCGCCGTGCTGCCCGACCGAGCCTTCGCCGCCGGCGAAAGCGCCCTGGAGCATCGGCGAGCCGTCCTGGCGCCGGAGAATTTGGACCAAATTCTGTTCCTGCATCAGAATTTTGACTTTTTAGAATCGATGAGGAACAGTAACGAGACTCGCAGCAGAAACCTGCGCTAAGGGGCGCGGAGGTGGAACCGACCTGGGGGGTTTTCAGACCCCACCGCTGTTACCCGTCCACGGCAGCCGAGTATTTTCCCAAAACTTTGGGTTTTGTAAGCGATTTGGCAGCGCCGGCGGCGAAGAGCGAGCTCAGACGACCATGGCAACTCTTTACAAAGCAGAGGTCAGTATCTTCATACACGTATAGAATTAAGATCGCTCCGTGCTGCCACATCCCACTTGTTTGGGTTTTTTTTAAGGAAACAGCCCTGTTTCCAGCTTTTTTTCCTGTTGTTTTACTGCGAAGACTTTCGATCCTCGCAGCCGCTTTCCTGCCTGCTGACTTAAACGGACGTTGCTGAAAAGCCCGTCTTCGTTTTCGGAAGGCAGCTGGTTTCCCTTTGGAATCACAAGGGCAAGATTAAAAAGTTTAGTGTTTTTTTTTTTTTTTAAAAATACAAGTTATGAGAAGCAAAAGGATAATGTTCACACCCGCTCTGCAAAGCCTCCCTCGGCTTTTGGGTTTATCAGACCTGAAGGTTGCTCCTTTAAAGAGAAAATGGAACTGAAATACAAATTTGTTTGTACTGGGTGTGAATATTCAGCCAAGCAAAAATTAAACAAAGCCATGAAAATCTTGTGGCCTGGCAACAACAACAACAAAAAAGCCTTTTACCCCTCCTAGGATAACGACAGTGGAGACAAGACCCTTATTTATATCTCGTTAATTAAACCCATCACACCCTCAATTTTCACTACCAAATGCAGTCGAGCGAGGCAGGATTATTTATGCAAACAAAGGCAAATCAGTGCAATAACACACCCCGGGATATGGCGCTTTAAATCCCGACTCCGCCAGAGAACCACGACGACTCGCAGCCGATCGAACGCGTGCCACCGCCCCGATTCTGCTCTCTTTTTTTTTTCCGACCCCCCCGCCGCGCCGCGCGCGGCTCCGTCCTTCGCCCCACGGGGACCCTGCGAGAAAAGCCACCACCTCGTGTTTTCCGACCAACGAAGGAAACGTCGGGACTGGGAAGCGAAGGAGCTTCGAGGCGGCGGGGCGTTACAGCCGGCAGCAGCCCCCGGGCTCAGCGCGTTGGCAGCCTCAAGCTTTATTAAGCCAGTTTTAAGAAGAATAAGGATCCATCTTTGCATCCCACCGACCAAGGGACAGGGCCGCAGAAGCATCGCCCGGGTTTTCTTTCGAGGCTGATGCACACGTAGCGAGCCGTGTCGCACCAACCAAGCGTAACGAGCTTCGCTTTAATTATTTATAGCGTAAGCAGCAAGAGCAGCCCAAGAACTTTTACATCTGCTCTTCAAGAACCCAGTTTGATAAGCTAAGTAGAAAGAATATTAAAAAAAACCCAAAACTTGGATGCGGAGAGGGCGATATTGGAGATCTGAAATGCTGTGCGTGACCATCACTTTATGGCAAAACAAGAGATTAAACATGATGACGATTTCTCAGTGATTTCCCTATTCTGTTTCCACCACCACCACCAAAACCCACAGCGAGGTGCCGAGGGCATCCAACTTTTGTTTTAAGCGGAGGCAAGAGTCTTCTTTAAACAAAAGCAGATCTCGGATTTGCACAACCGTTAGTTTACAGTCATTAATAACTGCAGATTTTCCCAACCACGCATAATTGTAATTCCATGCCAGGCACGCATCCGTCATTTAACACACGTCACTGCAGCCGTGATACAAGAAAGGAACATTTATTTCTTTCTATCAAACTCAACACCAACTCTCGGCACTAACTACTAAGGAAACCCAAATAAGTTTTGAAAAACACACGAAGTTGCAGCTTTTCTTCCAGAAATCCTTTAGCAAACGTTCTCTGCAGGACAAGCCAAGGTGGTTTGTCAGCGTTGGGGCATCTGCTGCTGCGCTCCCGATGGGTCGGATTGAAGAGCGGGGGCAACCTCGTGTCGTCTAATCCTCCCCCGAGCTCAGCCGCTGCCCCGGCGCTAGAGAAGGTTCGTGTGTTCTTCTAAATAAAGAAAACTCACTTCATTGAGACTCTGAAACCAGAGTTTCCCAGTTACCCTCGGAGGAGGCCAGCGTCTGGACTTCTTCCATCTTCTCCTCGTCTTTAAAATCCTTCAAGGGGCATTTTTCTTCCATCTTCTCCTCGTCTTTAAAATCCTTCAAGGGGCATTTTTCTTCCATCTTCTCCTCATCTTTAAAATCCTTCAAGGGGCATTTTTCTTCCATCTTCTCCTCATCTTTAAAATCCTTCAAGGGGCATTTCATCTTCACGACAGGCTCTCCCTGCTGCTGCGGGCGATGGCGTTTCATATGAGCGTTCCTACCTTTTATCTTGTCAAACACCCTGGAAGGCAGAAAAAAAAAAACAGGGTTGGGTGTTTTTTTATAAATTCCTTTTTTTTCCATTTGATAAACACCGTTAAACCAAGCTTCGTTATTTCTACTTTGGCGAGTTTCTGTGTGTTTTGACAGTCTCACGGCCTCGTTCTGCCGGTGCCCCTGGCTGTGCGGGACGTCGGTGGTTAAACACGACCGAGGTTTGGGTTGAAAGTTGGTTGCGAAGCCGAACAGAACGGCAAGAAGGCGAAGGGGCCGGGGTAATCCTCGAGCTGCGCTTAGCTCCGCTTTCCCCTGCGCGGCTGCCAACGTTTCCGTCTGTTTGAGCCAAAAGCAGGAGGTTTCTAGAAAAAAAAAAAGAGGAATCGCTACCTTTCGCACAGCGTGCAGGGAAACCCGGCCTGATCCCCCGCGCTCTCAGCCGGGCACGAAGGCGCACTCGGGCTGGGGGACGGAGCGCCCGCCCCGCGGGCCGGCTTTCTAGCGCGCTTCTGCTTGATCTCCACGCTTCCCTTCGGCTTGAAACGGCATCTCCTCTTGGGGCGGCCGACAGCCTGGAAACCAGAGAGTCGGGATTCGTTTTTCCTTCTCGTCGGGAAGGCGGGTAGTTAAAGTAAAAAAAAAAAAACAGCTTGGAAAATCTCCGAATTGCCCAGGCAATTAGAACGTCCTACGTCCAGCAGTAAAATAGCTCGGCCCAATAGCTGAACTCCTCTGAACAGCCGGAAAACGGCTTGAATTCGACTGCGAGGATGGGGCACAAACACAGACCGCGAAAGAAAAAACATATTATTGATACTACTCTAAGCAGAACAGCACTTTCCTACGCAACAGGTTTAAAGCCTGGAATTACTGAGCACCGCAGTTACATGGTTGCCCAGTTTCTATCACAAAAATAATTACATAAAAAAGTGTTTCTGTGAACCACACTCCTGTTTCCTGGCAAGGAACATTGTAGCAATTCCCGTGCAGAGCCGCCTCACCAGCGGTTACTTTTAGGGGATGTTACAGAATATCCCTGAAAATCATCCCCAGGTTTAAGGCGAACAGAATTACTCATATTAGTAAGTAGTTGGGAATTATCTTATTTAAATCAGCGAGGGTGCCAGCACCTGAAGAACAAATACCGTCTGTAAAGAGTAGCAGGACGTTTTAGCGATGGTGCGAACTACGAAATACTGCTTTGTTGTTCCAAAGTTGTGCTACAGAATAAGTTTATCAAAGCAGCGGCAGCGTAAAACCAGAACCTCTCCCTGGGCAGCGTCTGCTGCACCTTTCGGAGAGCCTCGGAAGACGTTTTCACGAGGAGCGGCACCTCGCACAAAGCCCCAGCAGTTTTTCTACCTGTTCTCCAGCCTCCTCCACCTCATCGTCGTTTCTCTTGGCTTTTTTTTCCATAGCTTGACAGTATTCCGTTTTATTCGTTTTTTGCCAGGTATAGTAATATTCAACACACTGGGACACAGTCTTAGTCTGAACCTATTGTGAGAAAAACAGACCAATCTATAACGGAAATACTGCCAGAAAACATTTCAGACACAGACACGCAACGAATCCGTCTCGCAGAGTTTTTCTTTCCCCCCTTCTCTCCCGTTATCGCAGCGCAACGCACGGGGGAGATCAGACAAAAGCAAACCCTCCTCTTCGGAAAAGGCTTCAAGAAGCGTTGGAGGGGCAGAACTGTACGTGTCAGACGGGGAGTCAGCACGGCATTTCATTCGTGGTTTAATATCTCTGGTATTTTGTACCAGAGATATTAAATATTCTGGTGTTCTACACATTAGGGCAAAGAACGTCTTGTACCGGTGTCTTTTTGGCAGGAAGAAGCAAACACGGGACTCCAGCACACAATCCAAAACACAACTTTCTGGGTTAAAACTGCCAGCGCTCCCAGCCCCATAGATCCACCTCGGTCTAACGGCTTTACCTGCTTCTGGATCAGGTAAAAATCCTTCTTGTGTACACGAAAAGCGTTTTCAAACAGCTGCTTCTCGAGAGGCGTCCAAGTATCTGAACCTGGTAATAAACAGCAACACGCAGATTATGAGATCGCTCACAGCCCAGGAGGAATCACCGCAATTTGTTATTCACGCGCCGACATCTCTCCTCCTTCAGAAAGCAATTGCCAAACACAGCAACGAATTCATTAGCGACAGCAGTGATTGCTGCCGGCAGAGAAGCCCCGCGTGCTGTAAAGCAGAGCTGAAAGGACTAAAATTGAAGTGCTTTGCTACTGCTTTCGCCACCCCAAAGACGACGAATCGTTGTTCGCACTTTTCTTTTTTAAAAATCAATTCTTTAAATCCGAGTACAGAAAGGGAACGGCGGTATCTGTTAGCAGCCCGGGCGAAGGAACGAGCTCCGCTTCCACTTTACCTGCGTAGTGGTAATTAGCCAGAGGATGGGATTCAGATCTGTGAGGCGCCCCAAGAAGCAGCATCTCCAGAGCCTCCTGCAAGATTTAATATAAAAAGACTTTAGATTCCCCCTCAGGAGGAGCAAAAGTGAATTCTTGCTTTCAGCTATTCTCCTCCTTCACCGATTCAGCCCGCTGCAGGAAGATTTGGCGTAGTTCAGCGCTTTGGGATCCCCTCAGCCCACCGGCGCTTACGGAAACGCTTCCGCCATCCACACCGAAGCGTTTTAAGAAAAAAAAGAGAACCTCGGGGGCTCTCTGGGGACCAAGCTGGGGACCCCACCTGCCACCACCTCCAGGAGAGGATTTCTCTCTGCTGGAGTCATTTTCGGCTCGTCCCTGCCGCGGCAGAGCCTCCTCTGCTGTAATCGAGCCTGTTAAATCCCGTCTTCAAAGGACACGGAGCGAGGCAAACCTGCTCGGGGCTTCACCGGGACCAGGCTGGAGGTGTTTGCTCAGCCAGGGCTGTTGCGATTGTCAGGAATATTTATCTAGAGCAGACCTGGGATTTATCTAATACGGCAGTTCCTTCGTTCCCAGCGCTGCGGGGGAGCAGTGCTTGTATTCTCCAAATTGTCACAGAATTTACAAGGGACAAAACAAGCTCTTATTTCTACGCCAGGACGGGGTCTGCAACCCCAAGAGACGTTAACGCAGACTGCGGCGGCAGGCAAGAGCTCTGCGAGTTTAGCAAAGATTCCAGCCTGCGGAATGGAAAACTGGGAGCAGCTCCCGCCTCGCACAAGGGCTCTCCTGGTCCCTTTTTAATCACGACCCAAGAGCCGCTTCTTACCGTGACGTTGCCTTGCGCTTCGTGCAGGCAATGCAAGGCCAGCTCCAGGTTCGTTCCTCCCCCCGGCACGGCGCTGGAGCAGGCCAGGTTGAGCAGTTCCGTTACTACAAACGCCACGGAAACCAAAAAAAAAGTCAGTTTTTGTCAAGAAAGGGGGAAAAGGCGCGATAGGAGACAGAGGGAAAACAGAACAAGTGCCAGAGGCAGAGCAAGAACAGGCACAGAAAAACCTCGGGTGTCCCAACTCCCCGGGTATCGCTGCCTCCACCTGAGGAGCAGCTTCGGTACCGATAACTCCAGAGAGAAATCTCCCCTCTCCCAAGGTCGCTGCGGGCGAGGTGGGACAGACATAAACGCCCCCGACCATTTCTCATGGAAGATGCTACGCAGAGCCCAAGTTATTATTTTTTCACCGTCCTGCCAGAACTGAGCCATCTCCTTCCCGCTAACGCTACCGCCTGGGAAGGTGGTCAAGAAAAGAAGGGAGAAAATCCAAACGGGCAAAAAGCTGCTGTGAAAAGGTGGAATTTTTGAACCCTACTCTCTCGGGGGCGGCCTTGGGAGAAAAGCGTTAAAGAAACCTTTGTCTTGCGTCTCCTGGTTCGTTGCGAGATCTCCCCAGGGCTTCCACACCAACGATGCTCCCTCTTCCTCGTTTTCCGCCTGGGATCGATCCTGAAGGTCCGGTATCTCTGCCTGAAATCCACTCCCAACGTTGATGCGTCTAAAGTAAGAAGGAGGGGAGGAAGGCAAGTCGTGAACAGAGACGTCGCGACAGCACGCCGATACAGACACACGCGCTTAGAAAGAGGGGACGTGTGACGAGCGCGGCTCGGCTGTCACGTATACGGTACGTATACGACACGTATTTCCCAGCAAAGCAGCACTAGCTCTCCTCCTCTCTCCAACAACTCTCACAGCCACTTTTTAATACTAACGGCCTCTTCATCGCACTCTCCCTGGAATCCTTCTGTCCTCAAATCCAGAAAGTTTGCTCTCCCTTCCTCAAAAACCTCCCAAAATGTGTGAGGTTCCCTCTGAGACTCGCAGGGAGCAGCAAAGAGAGACGGCTGCCACCACGGACGGCGAGGGACGCCCGAGTGTGGTGCAGAACCAGGGAAGCGGGACACCCTTATGACATCACGTAACCAGTACACAAAACCAGTGCTTCGACTGGGGGAGCAGCAGGCGTTCGGTTGCAGCTTCATCCCGGCCGGCGCGTGGTCTCATCTGGCCGAAAAACAAACCCCCGCTGTTAATCTCCCCAGTGGAGAGCGGGACAGCGCGTCGGCCCAGCGATGGCGGGAGGGAGAAGGTCAATGTCAGCTCCCGAGGCCTGGAACCAGCCGCGGGCCGACTTCCTCAACTCCTCATCGCCCCTTGGTCCAAGGGTTTGCTACTACTCTCATCGCTAGGCCAGAACTCACGGCTGAATGCTGATTTTGGTGTTATCCTTCATCAGACAAAATCCAAAGTCCCTGTCCATTCTGCCTGAAAGATATAAAAATGCTCAAGATAAAAACCATGCTGTCGAGCCCCGTCCTTTAGCCTCACTTCACACCCTCACCGTCGCAAACCGCGAACGATCCTCTCGGAATTTCCCTCATTTCGGTGAAATTGCTCGCTTTTTCACTCGGAAGCTCTCGAGATGGACCGCGCGGATACGATTCCACGGCTGCATCTGACCACGGGTCAGAAGTCAGCCACGCAGGGACCGAGCCGTTCAGGGCTTTTGGGTAGCGAAAGCCACTCTCAGAGCAAAACCCTGGCGAGGCTGTTGACATCCCCTGTTCCGCAGCAGGAATCGCACAGTAAAAGTCACATATTTCTATTTTTTAAAGCCTCCTTTGGAAGGGGCGAGCAGAGCCGGGGCCTGCCCGTGTTTGTAGGCACAACTCTTGACCTCGGCTGCGGTCTCTCAATAACTACAGAGGAGAAACCAGCCAGCAAAAGCCGAAGCCAGAGGAAAAACCGCTTTCGCTGGGCCGCTGCCTCCAACACGCAGGTGCCCGCTGCAGCGTCCTCGGCCGCTTTACGACGGGGTTGTTTGGGGGGAACCACCACGTCTTTTTAACACTCGGATTAAGATAAATTTGTACCGCAAATCGGTACCATCAAATCAGGCCGTCAGTTCTCGAGTCACTTAAGCTGCTAAATGTAAATGTCCATATTCCCACTGGCCCGGCGGTAATTTCTCCTATAGGGAGGGGGACACCGCTTGAATTTATAACGTATCTCAGAGAAAATGCCCGCGGGTCAATCTGCTGTTTCTGTAAGTCCGTACGACAGCCGGCCGGATTCCTGTCCCGTTCTGTTACCTGCCGAGTGCAGGCATTAGGATTTTATTACCTAATACAGCCCTGAGCAGCCGGTTGGGATCAGCCTTAGCAGGGGAAGAGCAGAGAGTGCTGAAATAGAGGCCCGATCCTTCCCGCACGGGGCTGAGCATGGGAGGCGGCGTGTAAGGAGAGCACTGGAACAAGTCTCTCAGCAGATGATCCACCAGGAAGACGGGAGAACGGAGGTTACTCTGGTAACATCCCCCCATCCCCGCTTGGGCTTCAGGGGCCGGCGGCGGGGGGATAAAAAGGGATTTGGGCCGCTTTTGCCTCTTGGGCTTTTTCTGGTGCAAGCTTTCTTTGAGGTCCTGCCCATCCGGGCTTTCCTCTTCTGTAACCTGGACACAAAAAAAATTCCAAACCAACCGTCAAATCCCTGTTTCTCAGGGAAAAGCAGCGGGACAAAGTTCAAGGCGCTTGCAAACGTACAAAGAAAGCTTGAAATCGCACAGGATTTTTATCGGGGTTTCCTCCAGACTCTCGGTGTCACGATTTATTATCCTGAGCTCAATAACGAACACCAAATCCCCCAGCGGGTGCGAGGAGCAGTCAGGGGACCCTCTGCTCCAGTCCTCACTCATGTGAGCGGCTCTGGGGAAGCCACGGACACGCTCGTGAGAACAAGAGCTGTTGGACAGAGCCCTCTGCGAGGGTTTTGTGTAGCCAGAGAGCGCCGAAAGGAAAAAAAAAGTAAATTCTGAAATCGTCTTGAAATTCTTTAAATTGCCGAGTGAAATCCCAACTCTTTTCCTAGGCTTTAACGCCAAGGAGCTGTCCTGCGTACACACTCTTTTACTGTCACGCAACTCAAGGGGATTCATGGGTCACATATTTCCAATAAATTAGAGCCTGGAACCTTCACCAAGTCCATTACTGCAGTAATTGCCACCAAGCCCGTTAATTTGAATATAATTTGGAGGATTTAAGGGAGCCATTGCGCTAAGCTGCTGGCTAAGCCAGTGAAACTCGCACACTGGTGACCAGCTGGCTCAAAGAAGCGACTCCAGCCAAGTCGGCTAACTAAGGCGTTATCGCTAAATCGTTAAAATACGCGAGGAACGCGATCGCCACCCACCTCGTTCCCCGCTGGCGAGTTCGTGGCCGTCACAGGTACCGAGACAGGAATCACCAGAGGAGCCACCGTTACGTCCTCCGAAGGCATCTCGGGTTTTGGGGGACAGTTTCCGCCTCCGGCTGCCTCCAGCGACAGTTTCGGAGCGTTTATGTCTCCCGCGTCGCACACCTTACCGCAAAGACAAACAAGGGTACGAGGTGCAGCTTCTGGCATCGTCTCAGGACGGCAATTAGTGACGAACATCCGTTACGGAACAACCGCCCGAAGGGCTGCGACAGCACCGCGATTCTGCGTCCCGCTCCGGTACTCACCTGTATTTTCAGGAGAAAGGGTAAGTTACTCCACAGCTTTTATCTCCAGACACTACAGGCAGGTTTTAAAGAATCCTCATGGCCTTAATTCAAATTCCTGTTAAATCAGAAGCACCGAAGGATTCGGTTTCCCTTTACCTGCTGTTCCTCCTTCCCTTGTGGTGAATGCCATTGTTCACCACGAAAACACCCGTGGCTCTCCAGACCGTTCTCGGGATAAAGCCGCCGACCGCAGCTCCTGCCGAAAAAGCCGCTTTCGCAGTTGCTGCCGTCAGCAGGAGCAGCACCGGTCTCATTGCTAAGTGAAAAAAATCGAGATAAAGGAATGGAAAATTAACACTATAAAGTTGAACCACTTCTAAAAAAAAAAAACAATTATCACTATCAACGTTAGATCCACGCTTGCGTTTCCTGCCGTAGAGCCCATTTCATGTCTACTGGGGAAATCTCTGCAGTTCATTTAGCAGGAAAAGATGTTAAGGAGAGAAAAATCCCCGGTGGGACATCAATCATGGTAAAGATACAGCTTTAAATAAGAGACGCGGCTAAGACAGCTTCTCTTTTGGGCGGTTACGGGAATTGGACCTATTAACAGATACGTACCAGCGTGGTTTTCAAAGTTATACACGTGGCTTTTTAACTGTGCCACCAAAAAAGAACGACTTGCGTTAAAAAACTCCAGAGGCGTTTTCTTTCGTTATTTCATACCCCGTGGGATTTCTGAAAGATCCCGTTTCGGGAGCGGAAAAACGTTTGGGGATAACTCCCCCCCCGTGAATTCAGCGCTGGGGAAAGGCGACGTCGCAAGTCCTGCGGTTCCGTTTCTCCACCCGCACGATGAAGAAAGCCAACGCNAACCCCTATTAATTAGCAGAAACTACAGCTAGCCAAACGGAAAGGCTGTGTTAAACCTCAACCCCGAGGGAAAAGAAATGCGCCTGACTAGGTGCTAAAAAACAAACGCTGCAGAAAACAAACACCACCCGCAAAACTTGGGTGCCACCTGCTTACCACCCCGCTGACAAGTTTTCTTCCTTTGCTGGGTTAGTGAGGCTGTAGATGTTTCCACCCTGCAGTTAAAGAAACAATAATCGAAAGCAGATGTTATTCTGCCTGCAAGTAAAGCTTTAAAATACAGTCATTCTGTCTTTAAAAAAAAGAAACGGGAACGTCTGAGCTGTTTTCTCCGTGAAAATAATGCTTTGCACTTGCACAGCAACGCGACGCTCGTTAACCCATCTCATAAATCTTCACAGTCGTTAATAAATACTCCTCGTAACACTTCGATACGTGCGCGCACGCCGTAAGCGCGCGTGTGCCAACGGGAATCGCCGTTCGCACAACGCGGCTCTCAGCGCTTAAACCAACCCCAAACCTCGGGGCTATTTAGTCCCCAAAACAGCCGCAGCACGTTTATCTGTAAATCAAGCTTCCGCCGCTACCCTCAATTAACACATTTCGACTTGCACCTCCAGAGACTAATGGCTAAAGGCGAGAAGTTCGTTTAGTTTGACCTCCCTGCCCTCCCACGGACAATTATTTCCACGCGAGGAAGCAGTTCCCGCTCCGGGCTGAACGCTCAGGCGCCCGCAGCTTTCCCTTATCGCTGACCTCTGCGCAAGCCCAACAAGAAGCCAGGCGAAAGGCTACATATCCCGTTACTAAATATCCCACGACTTGATCTCGTTAAATTATTTCTAAACCTTTGGCACTGGATTAATTAATGGTTTTCCGAGCGCTCTGGATGTGTGAAGTGCGGTGGAAGCGCACCGGCGAATCTAGAGCTGTCAACACGAATAAAAAGCACTTGAAAGCGCGCGGGAAGCCAACAAACGGCTCCGAGGCCCGAATTCGGATAACAGACCGCTCGAAGCGAAGAGAGAACACGCTGACGTACTTGAATCCTGTTGAAAATGGTCAGCCTGCGCGTCGCCCCGGCCGCAGGAGCCGAGGAGAAGGAGGCCATGGCCACCTGGCTCGGGGGAGCCGCGCGGCTCAGGCCGAACGTCAGCCTCTCCCTGCGGACGGCAGGCAGACGCCAAGAGCGGCCAGCACCCGCCGGCGCTTTCCCGCCTGCCTCTGCGCTACCATCTTTACTCTTCTTTTTAAAGGCAGAAGCCTTGTTTTCCAGCTGATTCGACCTCCCGGAACTTCCCACGGCGCTTCCGTGCAT
>VZTQ01007111.1:0-69467 GCA_013400755.1 Pelecanoides urinatrix | reverse complement strand
TGAGCATGCTAACTAGCAGGCTGCAGCATCACTCCCTTGCATTTCCCGTTCCCCTGTCTGGCCCAATGAACACTTAATTATTTATACGAAGGGATTTATATAGCTTAAAGAGAAGAAAAGCTCATTTGGGGATAGACTGGGGAATGGGAGACCTGAATCCAAATCCTTGCTCTCAATCAAGCCAAAAGAGAATTTGAAAGCTGGTCTCTCTGTCTTCATTGCTCTTGGGACCATTGAGTTAAGTCTGGTTGTGCATGCAACAGGGCACAGGGAAAGACCTTCCTCCTTGAAATACCGTAGCAATGAAGCCTAGCTGCCTGCTTCCAAAAGAGGGGCCATAGCTGAGAACCCCAGTTGGATGTAGCTGGGAGTCATGCACCTCTGTACGTTAGACTTTGCTGTCCCTAGCATTTCACACCAGGAAAGTGTCTCTTTTAGACACCAAACCCTTCCTATGGTGCGTGGGGGAAGTGAGAATTGCTGCTTTGGGAACAAGGATCCCAAAGGGACCATAAGCCTCAGGGTTACATCTTTGTCATCTCTCCCCTTGTTCCCCTGATTCCATAAATTGACCACAGGGGCTCCAGGAAATTATAATTGTCTTTGGACACTGCCATTGGGTTTAACACCGATGCAAACTTGAATTCTTCAGCTGAATCAGTGCACTTTGGCTGCATCTGTACTGTCCAGGCTTTTGTGTTTCTTTTAGGTGTGGCAGTAAGACCTGCTCTGTGTGTAGCGGAGGGATGTCAGTGTACACTGGGTACTTCTACCACTTCACTTTTCCAAAGGAGTCAGGGAGCACAGGCAAAAGTAGTGCCCCTCTGCACACTGACATGTGGGTGCATGTGGGCAGTTAGGAGACTGTGCTCTACTGCAATGTCAGGTTTTACAGCCATGCGGCAGGCAGGGACACTAGTCCGACAAGTGGTCATGCTGTTTGCAGATACACTGATGGGACATTTTAAAAGACAGATGTCCTCCAGAGTTTTCACTGTGCTTTGTGAGTATTCAAGGAAAAAAAATGTTTCTGTTGATATTATGATGTGTACTAAAGAAAGCTGCAATCCAGAAAGAGAGGAAATTCCACCTGAAAGCACATTATGAACTGAATGAGGACTAATCAGTGCTTTAAAAAAAAGTGTTGTGACTCCATCCCATCAGAAGTGTCTGTGCCAGCAAAGATATGAGGGGAGACCAATATCTGCTTCTACCAGGTAAGTGTGTGGTCCTCAAGATACCACACAACACAGTGCCTCTACCTGTCTGACCCAGAAATGTTGCTTCAGCGTGTGACTGTACAGCAGAGTGAGGGGGGGCAGTGGTCGGCCTGGACATGCAGGTTCACCTGGTGCAGAAAATCCATCTTTCTGTGTTAATGTCTCCTGCAAGAGGTAAGATCCATCGCAAGAGGCTTCAACTCGCAGCAATTTGCTTAAGTGAGCAGATTCCTTCGCCAAGGTTAGAGAAAGTCAGGGAAGGGACTTGTATTTGCTTGTGGCTGTTTTTTTTTTTTTTTAAAAGGAGGAAAAACAACCTTGAAGTACAGGTGTTATAGAAGGTACTGAAATAAAGCGGGTGGCTTGGAAACATGGTCTGAATCTTCATCTGTCAATTATTTTTTATAGCATTGGTTTCACCTGCAATTGTTCTCCAAAGGAGTACTACTTCCTCAGAGAAGTGACCCTACACTTGCCTGGCTTGAGGTGTTAAGGCTGCAACTTTTGTCTTCTACTGGGAGAAAGTGATAATATTAGCCCAGGAAAAGGTTTGGAAATGAACAGAGGAATGTCTGCTAAATTGAGTCATTTGTGAAGAGCAAATATCTATCCGCTGTCCACTTCAGCACAAAGGCTGAGCCTGCTGGCTATGTACTACAAAACTTGAAATACTACCCATCATCCCAGCTGGATGGGAGAATGCCACTCTTTCTTTGTTCTTTTCTGAGACTGAGAACAACCATCTCCCGTGTGGTTGTTTTTGTTAATTGGAGGGTTTTTTTCCCTTTCCCTGTCTGCCTGCACCTCTGAAAGCTGCTCCCTCTTGTGGCCTAGTGAGATTTATGGTATAGGATATGAATTATAATCTGCTTGACCCTTTGCATAAAAGGGGGAGCAAGCCAGAGGCTTATGAACTGTAACGCAGGCCAGTTCATAAATTTGATTTGTGTCTGACTGTCTTCATTGTGGAAAGTAACCACATTCACCTTCTTTAGAGACCAGTGATAAATTAAAATGACTAACTAAACATTTGTAAGTTCTTAAAAAAAAAAAAAAGGATCATCCTCTTGAGTAATGATTCTCCTCTCTAAGAAACAAAAGACAGTGAGGCAGTGCTCCATTCCTCATCAGTATTGTAATAATACATGGCACTTACATATCTGCTTTCCTCTGTAGGAAATAACCTCACAGTAGTTTACAAAGGAAGTCATTATCATAATGCCTTAGACACGCAGAAGTGAAGGAGCTCCTCAACATCATAGTATTTTCCTTCTATTGCTAATTCCACATGCTGGTTCAGTGTATATATTCAAAGCACACAAAAATGATATCAATAAGCTGAGAGTGAATTTCTATTCTGGCTGTTATCAGCATTGATATTACCAAGTGGTGGTGTTTTTGATGGACTATGGTAGAACAGTTTTCTGAACTTTTAATTTTTATCACATGTCTTTGCCCAACAGCAGGTAACTTAAAATCAAAGAAGACCTGCAGTTAGTGCAGCTATCATCTCAAATACTCACAGGTGTATCCTTCTGGATGCTAGTATGAAAATATTTCCACCTTCATCTACAGTGACGTGTTTTGTCTCTGCTGATACCTTTCATCAACTAATTTCACAAAGCAATATAGGAAATTATGTGGAATCCCATCTGTCTAGCTATCTCCTTCATCCTTATGCTTGGAGGTCTCTGGCTGCTGGACTGTGGGTACAGCCAAAAAAAGGGAGCAGTTCTCTCTTCCCTTTCATCTGCCAGCCCCTAAAGAATGGATCATATTTAGGATCTCTGCCCCAAAATCATGCCTGAGTGGTGAGAAGTGTCCAGCTCTGAATTACACTCTTCCCCTCTCATTGACCTGCTTTGAGGATCTCTCATTAAGAAGTTCCTTCTCTTCTGTGAATCTCACATCTACCTTTGATTACCTTCATCCCTTGAGCAGCCTGTGTGCCTACCTGGGGCTGCAGCTTGCTTCAGGTGGCAGGTAGCCACTATCCTCTTGCTGACTGCAACCTTCCTTTCAGACCACACTGCCAACAGACTTTAGGTCCATGTTGGTCTCTTACAGCATTTTTCCCTTTCATTCTGTGACCTGTTCCTGACCCTTCTGTCCCCTCATATTTTGGCTTTGGCCCGGTGCGTCAGTGTGAGGACCAGGTGCACACTGAGGAGGTTGGACATCTCCTCTCTTGTGTAGCTATGGGTGGCTGCGCTGGCCTTGCTGGCCTCCCTTTCCACATGCCCTCTGGGACCTGCTGATCCCTTTCTGTACTCATTATTATTTTTATTCCCCCAGCCCCAAAACCTTATTACTTCATTCCTTAACTTTGACAACCTACAGTTACCAGGCCTCTTGCTTTATCGCCCTCCAGTCTTTCCATCTGAATCACTTGGAAACACATGCTCCGTCTCTGGCCGGCCCTTTTCATCTCCTGTCAGTACCTTTCTTTAGCTTTTCACATCAAATTCTAGTTTCACATCTCATCTGTGGCCTGCGCTGCATCGCTTTTGCCTACTTTTCTCCTTGTCGCATTTCATCTTCCTGTGCCAATCTGTCTCTCCACTCTGCCCACCCCATCATCCCCCCTCCTGCCTCTCTCCCCATCAGTCCATATCTTCCATCTGCTCTTTCCCTTCAGAGCTTCCTCTAAGCCTCCCTGTAAACATGCAATTCATCAACCAAACCAATAAACAATTCTCTGCTCCCCTCTTCAGCTGCAGAAACTTTAGGAAAAAAAAAAAAGAAGGAAGGTCTCAAAGATTGTGAAGGTCTAACAAAACAAACAAATGATTTTTTTATTTATTATCATTTCATATCCAAGTATCTCCCAGGAACTATATAGAGCGCCTGATACATGACTCTGTAAGCACTTCATCTGGAAATAATTGTTTGCAGGACCTTCCCCACTCTCCCCAGCATTGTAAGCTCTCCAAGATAGGGACGTTGTCTTTGATTTGCCTATAAAGTAGAATGCACAGTTGTGATGCGCAGCAAATGTGATGTATTACAATGTCTTGTCAGTGTGATGATGATTAATAACTTTATCTCAAGCAATCGGTGCTTATTTTGATAAAGCAATGCCTTCCCATGAATTGGGATTAATAGCTAATCTTTTGCCTTCCTTTGTTTACATATTTTAGCTTGAAATTGTAAAAATACATTCTAATCTTCTCTGTACTGGATATTTATGCTGCCTGAAACAGCTACCTGTTTCTGTTCATTGTGGTGGAGAAACAATTATGGGCTGGAGGGTAAGGAAGAGGGAAGGAAGGGTTCATACAAGGATATGAGTTGTTCTGAATCATCTTTGGAAACTATCATTTTTTCACTCACTTTAAAAACAAACAAACAAACAAGAAAACCTGGTTTCTTTGTGCTTTTTGTGCAGTGTGATGACAAAAGACACAGCGTCTTGTGTCACTTTATGCAGCATCACATGCTGACATGTTTGCTATCCTCGGATAATCTGAAGCAACACGACGGTCTTAGAAACAGAACTGCCTATGGTATTTCATATCTAATGTGTCAGGAGCCACAAAAAGGCTTAAAACATTTTTGTTCTTGTTACTGAGTAGATTTTAAATGGACAAATTCAGCAGAAACGTGATGTGCTCTTTTAAAATGCTTTTGCTTCTCTTTCATGTTCCCCATGACTTTGCCAGAAAAATTTACAACTATAGAAGTCTGTTGCCCTTGCATGTTGACAATATGAAATGAAGAGCATATAGAGGCATTTTAGAGGTACTCCTTTTTACAGTAATGTGTAGACATGAAAGAATAACCTTACGCAGCCTTCACCGCCACCACAAGATATAACACACACACGTCTTTTTTAATTGACACAGATACATTTCATATATCTGTGCTGTCACAGCTATTCTGAAGTAAGGCTGTACTGCTCAGGGTGTCACGAGTCTGTTTTAGTGCCCTTTCAGTGACCTCTGATGTTGCCTGGGGTCACTAGATTAGATGCACTAATGCATCTAGCCTGTAGTTTTCTAGACCCATCACTCCCCTACTCAATCAAAGCATCCTTGATTACAACAGCAACTTGCTGCTGGTATAATGGTATGGCTCCAGATTACAGCAACGTTCATGTTTGCATGCAGACAGGGGGAAGGGAAGGATCAATAAACTTCTCATTAAAACAAACTGAAGTCACAAGAGGAGCCTTTTTTGGATGACAGAGACAGGAAACTTGCACTTGGTCTGCCCTGCTCTTGCCAGTGGGTTTCACTGCAGTCACTTGCGATTACTAGAGAGAGCTAATTCAGCTAGCTAAGGCTGTCAGAAGATATATTTGAATTAATTAAAACAAAAGTTTTTTAGGTAATTGTACCTTGGCACCATGTTAGAAATAAGCAATAGCAAGAATTGGAAAGATGAGTTCCGGAAGTGTTTAGAAAATATACATTATGCTATTTGGAGTAATAAATGTTGTTAGTTAGTTTTCAAAAATATGGAAAATAACATCAAACTTGCAAGTAATCTTTCCTTTGAAGCCATTACCACCAATATGGGAATTCACATGCTTTTCCAAAATCACCTAAGTATATTTTTATACAATAGCTCATTAAGAAACTGTTACAATTTATTGAGGTTCACAAATATTTGAAACAATTGTTATGTATATATAAAAATTTCAAATCCCAAGTAGTGCTCATTAGTAACATAATTATTAAAGAAATATTATTTTCATAGCTATTTTAGGTGCCATGTGTGTTCATGTGTTCATGTAAGTAAACGTTAGCTTTTCCTCTTCTTTGATATGCACATTTCAGGATTGGCCCAGACCTCCCCTTTCACACAGGAGTGGAGCAGTCTGCAGCTGCATTGGTAAAACCAAATTCAGTATTTTCAACTGTTTTTTGTCTAACCTTATTACACCTCCCTGGTCAGAAACCTCCCTGGTTAGACAGTGCAGCACCTTCCACTTGTGAAAGACCACACTGAAGGGCCCACCCCTAATTTGTTGTCTCATTTAGCCTGAAGGGAAAGTCCTCCCAACTGGAGAGCAGAAGCAATGCTGTTTCTCTTCAGAGAAACAACTCAACGGTGCTGTGGCATATACTGTACACTTAATCTAAGACATATTTTGTTAAAAACCTCAAGTTATATTCAACATATGGCAGAGGATCATTATTTTAAGTCTTTAAGTCAAACCAGATATCCAGTTGGAGGTGGATCTATCATGATCCGGCAACATTTTCTTTGAGTGCTCAATTTTAACAAGTGTGAAAATGAATTAAAACTTAGACTAAAGCTACAGTGATGTGCTGCAATGGTCTCATGAAGGCTTCTTGGTTGTCTTTTATTAATGTCCTGCTACTAAAATGACTGGAGATTGGGATAATTTCTAATGGCATTCGCCTTCTCTCGTGACTCTGCTAAACCAACACAGCCAGAAATGACATACGGACTCATAAAAATACTTCTGTAAATCAAATTTTTTCCCAAAAAACCCAAACCCAACCCTCTTTGGTACAAGCTGGTTTATCCCAAATGTCAGGTATTAAAAACATTTGGAAGCAAAGATCTGCAAGGTCTTTAGAGTCATTTTTATGTTATACAGGCTGAACAACATTATGTTTTGGGCTTCAGTTTCCCTTTGAAACTGCGTTACCACCCATCATCTGTGCTTAAGATGAGCTTCTTTGTCCTGTGCTTCTGCCTGTCTCCCACCCCCATATCTGACTGCTGTATAGTAGTTGGTTGGACAGGGAAGATAAGACAGATCCTCACTCGTCCCTTTCGCAGCACTCCCACCAGGCTCATGAGCATTGTAATAAAAGATTAAAACATTTGTGAGACAGCCTGCTCAAATTTTGAAAACATGAAACCGATTACAGTAGCTAACTTTCCATAAAGGGGCTTGCATAAAAGCAGGTACAAACTAAAAGGAAAATTACTAAAAAGAAATGGCAAATAAACAAGCAGATCCAAGTAAGTCAGGACAGGTGTATTTACCTGAGATCTTAATTGTGCTTTTACTAAGCGACAGCATAAACAACCCTGATTTTGCAACCACGTAATGCCGCTCAGACCCGAAAGACAATTTATGAGATACACATTACTGATGTGGAAAAATGGTTTGGGAATATGATACGAGTGTGACATTAACATGCCTTAAAATTAGAAGTATCTATCAGGTCCATAATATGGCAATAGATGTTACTAAAAAGCCTGCAGTATGCTAATTTGTGTTTGAATTTAGGCAGCACTGGATTATAAGAATTAAATCTGCATCTGTTGCGGATTTTAACTTGCTGAAAATCCAGGTGATCTGGACTCAATTAATCTAACTCAGTTTTCTTAAAATGCAATATTTACTTAGTTTCAGTAAATCATAAGTAATATAAACTGCAAAACAGACTGACTTCATGAACAACTAAGAACTATGTCTTGCAATGTCCTCTTCCCAAGAAGGACCAACTTTTCTTTCTCCTTCCATTTTTAACAGTTAGTCGTTAAACAATGTTTTGAAAAAAGTAAGCTGCAAGTGTTTCCAATGCTTATATTACAGTATTTATTTTTTTATTAGCAGTGATGATTTTACACTCCCAAATATTTCTTTGTAAATGCTGGCTTAGTATTTGAGGTTAGCATACTCCAGTAAATATTTAAAGAAATAAAGGAAAAATATCAAACATTCATAGTCATTGCCTGATATCAGGCAGCCAGATTCAAAACCTGCAGTGAACTCAGTGTTATATGTTTCTCCCAAGTATCACAAATTCCATTCAGCACCTTGAGGAGCAATGCACACAAAAAGACTTTTTTTATTATTTTGGGGTACAAATTCTGTTGTTTGACCCAGGGGCTTTTGCTATTCAGTTTGCTTCCAGTTTTGAAAAAAAGGAGAGGAAAGAGGTGAATGACACCTCTTTTAGGGAGTAATGTATCCATCCCATTATATGCTCTGTTTCCTGCATAAGATCATGATTATTATTCCATCTTTCCTTTCAAGACATGTCTAAAACCTCAGTCATGTAACTTGCTGAGAGGTTATTAGCAGTATGTATAGACTGTGTGTTGTGTTGCAGGTGTCTATGTTTATTATGAAAAACTGAAATTTAAAAATGGCAATCAGTACTTTGTCTGTCTCAGCTTTCAGCTTGGCCTCTGAGTAACCTGATGCTCCAAACACCACAGCTGTCGTCTACCCCAAAATGAGATCTCAGCCAGGGGCCAGGCTCTGTTCTTATTTTCTATAGTGTAATTTTGCTGTGCCAATGGAGTTACTGGAAGTCTAGGATACATGAGAGAGTATTTTGGCACCGAGAGTCTGTGTGTAATGAAAGGAGGATGGTATGTTTTTACCGATTAACAGAGCTGCATTGATGCTGCTGAGAAGGGGAGCTGTAACAGGGAGGGGGCACTGAGCTACCTGATGGGCTCCAACTGTGCCACAGATTGTCCTTTGGTTAACATCAACACAACTGTGGGTGCAAGAGGATTTTTCCAGTTTTCCCATAGGGACACAAAAAGCAGCCTGTAGGGAATCACAAAACCAGTGGATGTGTTTTATAGACAGAAATTCTTTGCAGCTAATTTTCATTTCAAGCCTTGGATGAAAGTACATGGGCCAGAGACACAGAGGGGCAGCTCAGGCAAGACAGGAGACTCAGCTCAGTGACCACCTCTGATATGTGTCACCACCAGTTGGCAGAAAACACCCTTGAAATAATGTTTTTCTTTGCAGAAACACCAACTTAATTGTATACTGCCTGTATTTGATGTTAGTTGACCCTTTTTCTTCTGAGTATTAGTGATGTTACCAGGACTTCCACTTGTATGAATGACTTGATATCAATTTGAATTTAGAAAATATTTGCTTTTTATTTCCCTTCATCTTTGCAAAAGTAGAAATTCTGCCTGCCCTCCATTTCATTATGCAATACAGAGGGAGAATAAACCAGTTGCAGGCATGTCACAGTGAGACAGAACTAGGACCAGGAAATCTCATACCTCTGGATTCAAATGAATTTGGAATAGGCTATTTCCAAACTATGGAAGTTTTTATTTGAAGATGATTTAAAAATATGTATTTAAAAAATGGCCCAACCTTATTTTGTTTCTTCATGATGCATCAAAAAACCCTAAAAAAAATCTTTGAAATATTATTTCTGAGCATTTGTTACCTTCGCAATATCAGTAATATCAAGTTTGATCCTCACTACGTTCATTATGTAACCTCTTGGTGATTTACACTAAGTTTGCTGTTCTGCATGAATCTTTAACTTCAAAATGGATGCTAAAACTCATGCTTGCATTAGGTGGGGGGTTTTTTCAGTTCTTTTGCAGATTACAAAAGTACAAAATACTTCATTTTGCCTATTCTTGAAGGAGTCTGTCTTGTTAAAAATGTTTGTAGTCCTTAAATAGGACTGGACAGGTGGAAACACCTAGATTATGACTTAGTGGGATGATGTTCTTAATTATCATGAAACCAAATATTTTATTTATTTTCATTTTTTTCTTTCTTTTTTTTTGTACAATTACATTGACTGATCTGACACTAAACACTTGCTTATAGTAGGATGTTGTGTTTTAACCCCAGCCAGCAACCTTACCCACAGCCACAGTCCCTTCAGAAGTAAACCTGCTCCACCGCGGCCTTACCCATGGCTGCAATCCCTCCAGGGGTGTACCTGCTCTTCCGTGGTCTTATCCATGGCCACAAGCTTTGAGGTGCTCCAGCATGACCTCATGCGCAGCCACTGACGTTTCAAGGTGTACCTGCTGCAGCATGGGCTTATCCACAGCCACAGATGCTTCGAGGTGTACCTTCTCCAGGGTGGACTTATCCTTGGGATATCCCTTCAGAGGTACACCTGCTGCAGCACAGACATAACATGGCCACAGACATTTCAAGATGTACCTGCTCGGGCATGGGCTTGTCCATGGCCACAGATTCTTCAGGGTGTCCTGCTCCCGCGTGGACTCATCCACAGGTCACAGTCCCTTCGACTCGAGTTCACACTGGGGTTCCAGCCTGCCCAGCATAGCAGCACAGAAGCAGCAGCGATGCCCTGGCCACCTGCCAGCCCTGGCGCATCCCCATTGCTGTTATCAGAATGTTCCCAGGCACAGCACAGTAAGACGATCAGCAGTGCAGCAGAACAGCAAGCAGCGGAAGCAAAAAGCAGCCACTAACAAGCACTAGACTCTAATTTACAGTGAGGCAAGCAAGTCCCATGGCAAGCACAGGAGCCTGCCAATTAATAGCTAAACAGTAATAACGGCTATAGATTCGATCTAGCACATTCCAATTAAATCTATTGTTATCTTGAACCCTTTGAACCCCACATTGAGTGCCAAAAAACACTGTCATGGTTTAATCCCAGCCAGCAACCAAGCCCCACACAGTCACTCACTCACTCCCCCTCCAGTGGGATGGGGGAGAGAATTGGAAGATAAAACTGAGAAAACTCGTGGGTTGAAATAAAGACAGTTTAATAGGTAAAGCAAAAGCCGTGTATGCAAGCAAAGCAAAAGAAGGAATTCATTCACTCCTTCCCATCGGCAGCAGGTGTTCAGCGATCTCCAGGAAAGCAGGGCTCTGTCATGCATAATGGCTACTTGGGAAGACAAACCCCATCACCCCGCACGTCCCCCCCTTCCTTCTTCTTCCCCCAGCTTTATATGCTGAGCATGACATCATATGGTGTGGAATATCCCTTTGGTCAGTTGGAGTCAACTGTCCCAGCTGTGTCCCCTCCCAGCTTCTTGTGCACCCCCAGCCTCCTCGCTGGTGGGGTGGGGTGAGAAGCAGAAAAGACCTTGACTCTGTGTAAGCACGGCTCAGCAGTAACTAAAACATCCCTGTGTTATCAACACTGTTTTCAGCACAAATCCAAAACACAGCCTCATATTAGCTACTATAAAGAAAATTATGTCTATCCCAGCCAAAACCAGCACATAGGAAAAACTCCAATAAGGTACTTAAAATTTGTGAAAATGGAGTACAGGATCCTTCCCTTAACCTCCCAAGGAGTGCTTAGAAGAAACAGTGAAATGCCACTGGCCTGGCCATAAAAAGCAGGTACCTTCCACAATTTTCAGTCAGGAATCCAACTCTGAGAAGTGTTAAGCACAGATGCAAAAACATCAGGTTCAAGCAAACACAAATCTTTGTTTGACAGAAATGCAACAGACTCGTGGAGCTCTGACACAGACAGCAGAAGTTTGCCAGCATTCCCTGTTACCGATGTGCTCATCAATCAACATCACATTGTGCTCGGTGTTGCACGGTGCCAGAAGAGTGCTTGACTGAAGAGCTTGTAATAGAACCTGGAGGCTAGACAAAGTAAGCAGAAAATAAGATATATTTAAACAAAATGAGGGAAGAGTGGCTAATTACATCTGAGCTGCATCTCTATTTGCCAGAATTCTAGGGAGGACACAGGGGGATTCTTGTAGTTTCCTGCAGTTTTATGATTTTTGGTCTAACTTCATGTCCACAGCAGTAATTCCCACACTGAGATTTATGGATCACCAGGAAACTGTGAGGACACGGCAGATTGTCTATGGAAATACAGTATTCAGTAATGTTTTGGAGCAAAAAATACTCAAGTAAAAGTTTGATGACAAGCAAGTAGAGTGATCCCTTATCATTGAAGAGTTGTAACGGTCTGTTGGCCTAAAAGTTTGGAAACCTCTATATGTTTCCATTGTTTGGTGGTTTTTGAGCCCACTAATACTGAAGATTACTACAGCCACCTTTTGGAACATTTTATTTTTCATTTTTGAAAGGTTTTCATAAAAAATTATTTCTTACTCTACTAATTTGTGGACTCCACCTAATTTTGGAAATTCACTCCATAGTCCTTAAGTAATGTACATCATATAATAGTCTGAGGCACTAATAATAAAATTGGAGTTTAGTAACACATGACAGATCTCTGAAGAAAAAAAAAGGGATCTCGACTTGATAATCTTGGCTGCTCTGTAACTACAGCACTAACATGCTGGCTATAGAGAAAATTGCATGCAGAGTCTTCTGTGTACCTCCAGGCAGTAATGGTGGAAAGCTGAAGCTCTGGCTTTTCTATACAGACATATAATAATTCAAATTTGGGACTTCTTTAAACAGAGAATATTTTCCTCCTTCACCATTGTGTGTGTGTATTTAAGCCTGTGTATTTTAAGTGTTTTAAGATTCTTCAGCCCTGTAATCACTGCAAGCCAAGTCTGAGATCCCCAGAGCTAAGAGAAGAAAGCTTTTTAAAAGCTCTGAGACTGCACTGAAAGCCAGCTAGGCCAAGGGGAAAAGATCTGTAAAGAAGGTATTGGGGCTGTTGCTTGTGGAATATATGTTTTTCAGGCAAGGTCTCAAGAAGGAAAAGAAATGGAACCAGTGTTTCCTTGGCCTCAAATCAAAAAGCTCCTCTTGCAAATCTGGAATATGAGGCAGTCCTTTGTAAAAGAGCAAATAGTTTTGGAGTTCAGCAATAGAGAGGTCTTGAAAGACTTATCAGAGACATCGACCCAAGGTTCAAAAAGGCAATGATTTCATGCCAAGGAGCAGAAAAAGCTGAAATGCAGCATACAACTATCAACCCCACAGCTAAACATGGAAGAAAACATTTTGCAGAAAATGAACAGGGAAAAGAAAGCTCATGTCGAACAAGGAACAATGCCACTGATGTGGCAGCTGGCATAGGAATGGAAAACGTCCGTTGATTTGCAAAGCCTTCACGGAAATATGCCAACAAAGGAAGGGTTACAGTCAGAGTTCGGGGTGTCAAATGATGGAGGAAAGTTGTTCGTAAAAGCACAAAAAAAGGAGGAAGCTACAAATGCAAAATGAAGACAGTTGAAAAAATACTTGGGAATAACACTTGAGGATGCAAATGAAGTTAACAACTGAACATCTGCAATGGAAAGAAGCCAATGAGGCACTGTACTTAAAGCTTCAAGGTGAGACCATGCATACCTGGGGAGGAACAAGTCCCAGTCCTACAAGAAATACAAACCAGGGACAATCGCCAGCTGGAACAAGAGCTTGCAGGAATATGCCAGCTCTCACTGCAGTCAGACAGAGCAACCACGCTGGTGGCCACCAGGCCACCAGTTGTCTGGCACGCTGGCAGGAGTGGGATTGCTTTGGGACACAGACTCACCAGTGAGGCAGTGGGAAGACACAACGTCTGTCAGACAACATACAGTGTTGGCTCATCTTTTGGGGGGAAAACAGACCAGTGGAGGAACTATAAAACGTGACAGCAGATGGCATTATATGTAGAATGAAAGAGACAGCAGTCTGAGCTGAGGCCCTAAGAACTGTAGGGAAGAAAGGGGGCAGACTCAGACTCTGCATTGACCCCAAGGAGCTGAGCAAGAACATTAAAAGGAAACGTTTCCACTTGCTTGCAAGTAACAACATGTGTGCTGGGAGAGCGGGAGCCAAATTCCTAAGCAAATTTGTTGCCTTGGCAGGGCTTTGGCAGATTGTCCTGGACACAGAAAGCCAAAAGTATTGCCTTCTCAGTAAACTGCTTGGCAGATGCTGCTGTGTAAGGTCGCCTCTGGGCACATGTCTAGGACCAGAAATGGTTCTGCTGCCACGGCCACAACTAAACTACTACTAAACTACTAAAGGTTTGTGGTTGCCATATTGAAACAACTGTTCCACCGGGACTCCTGATGTCACTGGAATAGGCCTTTCCTGGAGAACTGAGGGGCAAGAAGGGATTCAGAAGACTCGTCCCACCCCATATTTCCCGTGTCATCTTGCACGTCGTGTCTGTTAAAGGAGTCTTTTGCAAGTGAGCTGTGGGGATTGAAACGTGCCAGAGAGTGGGGAACCCGAGTACTGTGCTGAGGGAAGCCGGAGAAAACACTGCTCTTCTCCTCCCTCTCTCAACTGTCATGCCACAACTATGACAAATAGAAACATGGATGGCATTTTTCCTGACTACTGCAAGAGTCACCAATATTGAGAGGAGAATTGCCAGCTGGTGTAAATTGGCCCGAAACAGCTCTGCTGACTCACACGCACTGAAGACTTGGCCATACCAATATTTTAAATGAGGTATTAATTAGATAATAGCAATTTGGTCAGAAAACTGAAAGCTGAATTTGGCATGGGTCATCACCCCTGGCTCTGCTCTTCATTCCTCCCCAGGGGCTGTGGAGCTCTGAAAGGCAATAGCTTGTAAATCTTCGTGCCTGCTCTTCAGTACGGGCTGCCCAGGCCAGCCCTTTCTCCTGCCTTTGCAGAGCCTTGTGCCCAAGCCCTCCCCAAAGCAAATGATGCATCATGCTGCTGGTTTGGATGCTGACAGGTCCTGCTGGCTTGCAGCTGTTTTTTTTTTACCTGCCATTCATGTCACCTGGACTATTGCATTTTCTGCCTCGCGCCAGCAGACAGAAGGCAGGTCTGCCAGCCACCCTTTCTGTTGTGTAAGAAAGTAAGTATACTGCCCCTAACTGCTTGCCCTTAGTAAAAATGCCGACCATTCCCCAAAATCTGCTTGTTCAAACACCATATTGGTTCAGCTCACACTCACTCTACTGCCGGGCGGAGGTAATCCCCAGGCAGCCTGGGTAGCGGCACCATCTCTAGCCACAGAGCAAGGCACGAGCAAGGGGAGCAGCTCCACGGCAGCCCAGGGGAGAGGACCACCAGGAAGAGAACTGCTGCCACTACTGTGCCCAGGCCATCCCCAGCCACTGCTGGGGCTGCCGAAGAAGGTGCCAATTAGTGCCAGTTGTGCAAGTGGTTCCTGCGGTGTGGACACCTGTCTGCGAGGGAGAGCACTGAAATCACCCACGCATCTTACAGAGGTCACTGAGCAGCCATTCGATGCTAATAACTTTTGGTCACTACCAACTTGGGCCGCAGTCGAACCATTGACCTAGAGGTGAAAGGCTGTATATCCCATCATCAATCTGCTAAACCATCCAGTCCCCCTATTACTGCAATTTTAATTAACTGAGCCAATGACATGAAAGTTGAATGGAGCGGGAGTGGGCAAGGAAGCGAGAACACATTGGCTTTTACACAAGATTTGTTTCTTTTGAGTGGATTCTGCTTTTTGTTGAACAGCCTTGTCCTAACGTGCAGCCCATGAGACACTCCCTGACCTGCTGCTCAGCCCAGGACTGGACCGCACAGTGCCTGTTAACAGCCAAATGGGTGAAACATTGCTGCTGCCCACCCTTTACAATGCAGGCCCTGGTAGAGCAGTTTCTGACATCAAGAAGATCTGAATTTTACTCTCATCGGGAACATTCCTCAGAGTAAAACAGAGAAAAAATGAAAGGAAGTCCCAACATAATAAAGTCTGATACAGACTTTTTCTGGAACAAACAAACAAAAACCTGTTTGCTCTCAAGTTCCTGGATGCTAGGATCCAGAGAAAGCCTGCCTTAATGTTGTCTGTGACAGGGATGTGCTCAGTAAGCAAAAAAGTGGATGTCTCTGATGACCAAATGATTTGACCAGCCCTAAGCTCAGCTGATACAAGTCGCTGGCAATGGCTCCACACTTGTTTGAAAGAGGAACAAAACACTATGTTTCTCTGGTGAGAAATAATGTCATTGCCAGATAGAGAAGAAAAATAGAAAATTGCAATTTGTTCAGACTTTGGCAACGCCACACATCATTTCCTCACCTGCTCCTTTCCACAAATTTTAGTCAGCATCTTTGCTGCTGGTTGGGAGCACTGGAAGAAGGATGGTGAGCCCTACAGGAACTCTGAGGTTGCCATTCTTGTTTTCACTTGTGCTGTTATCACCAGCAGCTTCTCGTGCAGCAAGAACCTCCGTAGCTTTCCTGTGATATCTATCACCATCACTTGAATGATTTATGCAGCCTCTGTGGATTCAGAAACAGGGGAAGCAAATCATTGCCTCAAACTCTGAGCAGCTCTGCTGCCTTGTCCCCTGCCTGCATGTGAAACTTGCACTGGAATTAGATAGCTCCTTTCTGCTTGTGTGCTTCCTTACCCAAGCACCTACATCTCAAACAACATCCACTCCACTGCTGAGCCTGGAGTGCTTCATGCTTGTTCTTGCATGTGTGTTTCATAAGTCACGGCATGACTATTTTTTTTGTGTGTGGTGATTATCCACCATGGTCTAATCCCGCAACATAAATGACAGACAGAGAGTCCCTAAAACGCAGCAGCTCCTCGGGGTCTAGCATCCTGTGAAAGCCCTGCTCCTCACAGGCTGTTCCTGTCTCCAGCAGCGCAAGCACAGGGGGAGGCCAGTCGCAGCTTGATTCCAGTCCCCAGCTGTCTGCAAAAAACACTCTTTGCTTGGGGCCTCACACACAGTACAGGCCAATCCTTAACGCAGGGCTTCCCGGCGGCGAGGAATGGCTCAGCTGAAAGCCTGTGCAACCCCTCGTATGCATGAGCCTCTTTGATGCTCTCTTGCCTTGTTATTTCAAATGCTTTGCATGTGTAACTTGTGTAACAGGTCTAGAAAAAGAAAATGAGCAAAAGGAAGCCAGGACTAAACTATGCTTTTAATTATACCTGTGGTTGGGATGGAAAGTAAAATATTAAGCAAACCCAGGCTATGTGTGCCCTTCTGGCTCTTTTCCTTTCCCTCCGCCACTCTCCTGTACCCTATGGCCTCTCCTCAAGATGCACTAGCTTGTTCTTTAATAGTCTCCATTTTCCTCTTAGCACCTCTCCAGAGTACAGCCTCACTCTGTGCCCCGCTGCTTTGCTATCCTTTGCTGACCCCTCAAAGGAGGCGTTAAAGTGTTGCCACAGAGACCCAGGAGTTTGTGGCACTGTGAGGAGACAGATCAGAAATGCCACGGTAGCTTCACAGCTCAAAATGGGGGGAGTGGGGGGGATTGAATTGTATTAGGAACATAAACAGCAGCATCCCTGCCAATGAGCTAACATTCAATTCCTCTGTCAGTTTCCATCTGAAGATCAAAATGTTGGAGGTTTGAACATAAGAACTGCACTGCAGCATCAAAAATGTGGTCGGGGAGATACAACAGCTGCTTGGGAGAGAGTCAGTGCAGTATTTCTAGAGAAACCTTCACATTATAGATTGAAGTCAGTTCCCTGTCCTGGCATGCCTGCTCCCCTCCTGCTGCTGTGCTGAGGTTGGTTAGGTGTGCACCTAGGCAGCAATCAAGAGGCAGCGAGGAAAAACACCTTCATTTGCATCTTTGCTAGCCCTGAAGGTGTGAGCACGCCTCCTCTGTCCCACCATAAAGCCAAAGAGGGTTGACTTAGCCCAGAGTGCTTCTTGCCACCCTTCAGTGGCTGGCTGCCACATGGCGGTACAGCTAACCACCCAGCCCACCTCATGGGGGCAACACAACTTGGAGGAAAGTGGGGTCTCTGCTGGTGGTCTGGTCTCAGAAGGCATCTGCCCGTGCTCAGCGGATGCTGGAATGGAAAACAGTGCATTAACTGATTGGATGGGCCACAAATTAAGACAAAAGCTCAGATATGGAGACAGGCCTAACTAACACCATGGATGCTCTCTAAGCAATGAAAAGGATGGTTTCAGGCTACAGCCTCCTGCTAACATGAGCAGGGAGGAAGCCATTAATAGCACTGGCTTTTATGCTTTTAGACTGAAAACTTCAAAGTTAATTACCTGTTGAGATGAATGAGACAGTTCATACACATCAGAGCTCTTTCCCAGGCTGCCTGCAAACTCAGTGTGACAAAGATTTACACTTGGTTCCTGCTTTTAATGATTTTTCATAATAATGGGTTTTCATACCATCATGGCTAAAAATGTGTGTTATACATAGAAAGGAAACTCTAGATTCTGGAGCACATTTCTTGCATGAGAGCTGGATGTCACAGCAAATTCCACGAGCACAGAAGCACAATCTTGGGTTATGCTTATAACACATCCATTTCTCAGACAGGCACAGAGTGAGTGTTTTGTGCACTGGTCTACAAAAGCTTGCCATAGAGGATTTATCTCCTCTTTAGTGACAATGCACTCCACTTTGCCTCTGCAGAGCTAGTTTTTGGGAAACACTACAGCCCAGGTCCCCAGAGCAGACCACTCCAACACTACCCTCCCTCCAAGAGTGTGGGATGGTGTTGTAGCCCAGAGCGCTGACGCATCACAATAAATTGTGGAGAAGAGGTCCTGGCACACTCTGCAGCTGGTGGATTCTCTGCTTAGCAGAGGAGGGCAGCGCCTGGCTCTGTGGCTTACCCGTGGCGGTGGCACAGCACTGAAGACTCCCCCTGCCTGGGACTGCACTGCAAGGCACAGCTGGATGGGCACAACTGGATGGCAGCCACAGCTGCTGTGGGAGACAGAGAGGGAGACAGCGGGACTGCAACCCACTAATGTGAGAAAGACAACCTTAGCTGTGAGGGAACATGAGGAGGATGGGAGTTTTAACACTAGAGATTTGACAGGACTCAGAGGTCTTGTGGAGGTCTTGCTCCCCCTTGCTTCAGTGAGTTTTGCCCATCAGTGTTTGAATGGGAAATACGTGGGCAGAATTGCTGAGTTTTCTGTGTCCTCACTGTTTCTCCACCTTCCCCCGCAGTGGTCTGTGGGTCTCTACATCAGATGTTTTCACTCCTGACCTGCTGTAGTACTTGGAAATCATGGTTCCTGGATGTCCCACGGAAGCCTTTGCTCCCTGCTATAAAGTGGTTTAAACTCACATACTTTTTCCTTTACTTTGATGCTTACCAGATTTGGACTTCTCTTTACCTGCTGCAAAGCTCTTCACGTGACCTCCAGTCACATCAACATCCAGTCACTAAAGAGAGCATCAGACTAACACCCCTGGGGACCAGGCTCACCCCACACACAAATGAACCACAAGAGAGACCATGCCCTTGGCCATCGTGGTCCCAGGCACTACCACTGCAATGCCCAACAGAGGCACAGGAGCCTCCTTGGACCACTGCCCCATGCTGGCAGCCATGCCCGAGGGCTGCAGGCAAGGGCCACCCGCAGTGTCCTTCCCCCACCCCAGACATTGCAGAAGCCCCGCAGCAGACTAAAATTGATCAACTGAAGTATAGCTGCAGCAGACAATGAGAAACAGTCCCAAGACTTCAGAATGACAGAAACCTCCTGCCACGAGCTCGACTGCAAATAGGACGTGAATGCTAAGCATACAAATTGGACCCTCTGGGAGATTTTGGCTTTCTGAGTACTGGAGATTTGAAAATCATTGGCTACTTCTGAGCAAGAAGAGGAAGGCTCAGGGCACTCTAACAAAGAAGGCCACTGGAAGGTGCAGGAAAGGAGATCCTGCAATCCTGACCCAGTCCCTACCCCAGGTGTCTCTCAGGCCTCTTGCTCCTTCCTGTTTAGGTTTTGTTTGTTTTGTTCGAGACATGGCGCCAGTTCCTGGGCACTTACCACACTCCACAACCCAGTCTGGACCTGAGGTGGAGAAATGTCCAGCTCAACAACTGCTGTATCCCTGGCATGACTTTCTCTTCCATCCCCCCATGCCTGGCTCCTTGAGCTTGCCACTCTCAGGCCACGTGGCAGCAGTCCTGAGAAAGCAAATGCCGGCACAGCCACTGACCCAGACATTTAATTTCCCAGGGGGAATGCTATTGGCACAGCAAGGGCTTGTGTCCCTGCCCTGTGTGTAATCACCACTCATGTGTTAAGCTTCAACTAACGCACCAAGGGTTACCAAACTGAATCTTAGCTCAGAAGAGTGGGGCAACATCCCCAGTTTCCAGGACAGCAAATTTATTTCCTGGGATTGCAGGTTGTCCACTGACCCTGAACAGATCATTGCTTCTGTCCAAGCATTAAGGACTTGTGTAAGCATACCTCACTGGGTTTCCCTGGGCTTGGATGAAGACTTTTGTTGGTCCGGAGTGGTATGACTCACCGTCATGTCATCCAGTGTGATTATTACCTGCTCACCATGGGAGTGGTTCCCAGCAGGATGGACCAACATCTCCTTGGCTGTGGGTTCTTTTCCCATTGACCTGCACTTAATGCCCCTCTCTCCTCATTTAAATGCCTGCTGTCCCCAGGAACATGCAGACATGACATGCCATCACCAGCACACAGACTTTTCTCCTGCTGCTTTACTCACTGCTCCTGACATATTGCCAGTCTGTATTTTACAGGCATGTGTACCCACACCAGACCAGCATTCGGGAGAAAGGCTTGGTTGCTGGAGCAAACTAGACCACCAGCCCAAGATTGTTTAAAGCAGGGAAACTATGCTGGTGCTGCTGTACTTTAAGTAAAGGGAAGGAAAGATGCTTTATCTGCCTTCCTGCAGCTCCCATTTTCTTGTTCAAGGGGTTGTGGTTTCCCTGGGGGAAACTGGACCACCCAAGGATGTAGCCACACTCTGGAGCGCAGAGAATCATGAAAATCTCCTGGCAAATACAGAAGGGTGGGAAGGAGGGACAGCAACAAGAGGGAAGAGACAGTAAATGCTCAAAGTCATAGGCTGCAGAGAGCAAGCAAGCTCAACAAATGTCCAATGATGCTGATGAAATCTTGCATCTATGGAGAGAGGAGAAGCAGTGGTGAACTGTACCTGTAGTTATTTCTTCATGCCCGCATCATTGAAATTTATGCATCTAGTCACACTAACAATTTTTAAAGACAAATTCACATGCTCCTTTCACTCATCTTACAAAAAAGCTCTCTGTACATCCACTAGACCCTTGCAAATGCCCTCTGACATGCCAGTGGTGGAGTGCATGAAGTGCTTTATGGCATGGCATAGAGATCCTGCTGGGATTCACAGTGATCTCAGCCTCTAACCCCAGTCTCCTTCATTTAGACCTCTGCATGTTTGCACAAGTCTCTTAATAGTTTTACATATGGGTTCTCTGTAGACGAGAGGAGGTTTGTTTTGGGTGGGCTTTTTCACTTTTTCATTTTTGGCAAATTCATTTCTCCTTTATTCACTGACTAGTTTTCATCAGCGTCTCTAAAAGAGTGAAGACCTGAGGGTATACGCTGCAGGGGAGAGTGGCCAGCGCTGCTAAGACTATGGGCTAAGGGTGTGGGCAAGCCGTGGAAGGCAACATTTGAAATCAAGAGGTGTTTTATTGCTTGCAAAGCAAAACACATAACGGGGCAACACCACAAGCACTGAGTATTTCCTCACAGTTTGCCAATGCGCCTTTTCTGGTTTTGCTCTCCCATTGAAGTGAAAAAGCTACACGAGTGCTCAGCATCCCATACTGGGTGCCTTCTCCAAGTATCCTGCCCTCCATGGCCCCAACTCTCAACAGCTCTGTGCCCAGGGCAGCTGGCATGCAGGAATCTAGTAGGAACAGCCCTAGATCTAGTGGCGAGGGACTGCTATCTTGCTTTCGAGCAGCCAGAAGATAATCAACACTGTTTATTTTGCTTTCCTTATCAGTGTTCTCCCTAATCCACTCTAGTTGTCCCACATCAGTCTTAAAACATGAGCATTGCCCCATGTATAACATTATTTTTTATCAGCATTTTGGGGTCTCAAAACACAGCAGTGACACAAAATATCTGTGACATCTGTCACTAGAGAGAAGGAAGATTTTTTTCTTTTTTCAAATCCACCCCTAGCAACACATTTCAGAAAGTCCTTTCAGATTGGGAGACCATCCCTGAGCAGGTTTTTGCACCAAGGGAAGAAGGTTTTTCTACCAAAGTTGATAAAGAAAGGGGTTTTTTTGGAGCACAGGGCCACCAGTGGGTTCTGATGATGTTTTCATCTGCACTTTCATCTCCTGCCCAAACACTTGTGTTTTACTATGGCAGGGATAAAATTCCCTCAGCTAAGACTGTGTGTATCTTCATGTACCCACAGAGGCTGGCTGGCTACCTGTGAGCTCCTCTATGTATCCAGGATTTCCACCAAATACAGACTCTGGAAGGGGGTTGTGTTTGTGGAAATCCTTGTCTTTTCTGTAGATCCCCCTTCCTCGTTGCTGTATGGGCCTATTTTGACAAATGATAAATATAAGCTATTGCAAAATGACACTGTTTTGCAGGTTTAACAGGTCACATTTTCATACATGGATGCCTTCCTAGCTCCTTCTAGCTAATGCTTCCTTACAGATTTCCCTAGGGAAAATTACTTCATCCTTACTGATACAGATGACAATAGGAGGACCTTCTAACATTTGATCGCACTTCTAAAAGTAAAGCCACTACACCACAGAACATTCACTATTACTGTGGTGTCCCAATGAAAGGTATAAAAAAGAAGGTTGAAACGTCTCTTTGCAGTGCCCTGTACTGCTTCTCTGATCACATCTAATGATATTATATAATAGAAGTAGCTTCAGAAATAAAGTGCTCAGTGGCAGAAAGAGAACTAGTTTTGTTAGCTGAATTGATTTTCAGAAGATTTGTACATAAGTTTTCAATAGAAAAGGTACATTTCATAAACAGAAAGGAGGCTCAGTGCTGTTACTTGTAGTATGTAGTTTATCCAAAGCAGCATTTGGAAACTGAAGAACAGCGAGAGAGGATGTTTAGAGAGTGTAGTAACTCTGAGTTCATTTTGTAACTTAATTAAAGGGTTGTGTGATGCCATTTGTGAGTCTTCTCCAATAGGCTATTACTGCATGCTGCCTTATGCAGCTTTTCTAACCTTACAGCCACCACCCTGTTTTATCATTTACATGTGTTCGGCTTGGAAAATAAACAACCAGAAAAAGTGAATGGTCTAAAAGAGAGAGAATTGTCTCTGTGTGGAAACAGTGGTATAGCTGTGTATTCCCATGCGCTCAGTGCAGCTTGCATTGCTTTCTCTTAAACGTTTGGATTAATTTCCTGCTCAGAGTAGACCGATCCCTCACTGAAGTAAAACCCATGTCAGCTTTAGCAGGAATGTTTTCAGAGTCTCCACCTGGGAAGACTACATCTCTGAGTGGGAAAATAAACACATTGGCCTTCAGTTGGTTCACTGACTATTTTCTCTGCTGACAACACTAATTGTTCTGTCAGTCAGGATGATGATGGTTTTCAGCACCAGGTCCTGAAAGAAGGAGAGGATAATGTTGTCTTTTGTTAGTATCTGGGCTGAGAAAACGTGGTAGTACCTAATTTTGCCTGTGTTCATAAAGTTAACTTATGTTAACTTATGTTATGCCTGTGTTCATAAAGTTAAATCAGGGGAGGCTGGGTAGCACCTCCCAAATGGTCATGAGCTGACACACGTAAAGACAACTTTCACTGTGTCTTTCTTTATGTTGCAGATTTAACAGATTAGAAGGAATATTTCATATACGTGCACAAGTTTTTGAACTGCACTGTACTCTCAATTATGTCATTACACTGGGAATTAACTGCATTTCACATAGGTATAACAGAGCAAATCTAGGCCTGTTATTCACATTGCAACACTGACATGAAGGAAAGTTATTTTGAAAATCATAAGATTTTTTTTTTCTCCTAAATGAAAACCTTTTTTATAAAGGAGGACTTTTGCAGAACTCTGGTAGTACCAATAGGAAAATACCAGTGAAATATACCACAAAATACTGGTTCAAATCAGCACCAATTGCTAGTATAAAGCAGATAAATACCTGTAACCAGTAGTTGAAATTACTTTGCCAAGCTTCTGGACCATCTAGATCCACAACTGTACTGACAGTGCTTTTCTGAAAGGTCAGTGATTTTTTTTTAAAGTGATCAGAGTACCAATGCTGTATTACAGGACACCCCTCTGATTATGTATAAGACAGTGAATGTACCCCTTTTGCATGCAAAAAAAGGAAATAAAAAATGTGTCCAGAGTATTTCTTATACAGTAATTTCTTATACAGTAATTTCTTATACAGTATGTCTACAACACAGGAAAATGAAATATTCTCTCAGAGATTACACTAATACCTCCAAACATGGTGCCGTCATCATCTTTTTCACAAACAACTCATTTACTACCCAGTTAATGGAACATACCCAGAAACAACTGTTTATCCTTTAATAATGAGTGTTACAACCCAGAGAAGTTTGGGGGAACTACAGCAGTACACACTTTCCCTGTAGATGGCAATACACTGTATATTTATGAATGTATATGTGTTTATACAAATAGATAAACCCTCCATCTGACAAAATACTATACAAGAAACCACAATGTCAATGTGCCTATACATTTTGTATAAAGATGATTACACTGGTGTCATGTATATGAAATACAGTGTTCAAGGCACTGGCATACCCTCACAGTATGCGCAGCTGTCTAGTGAACTACCTCTGCTCCTGCATCCATTAAGCCAGCTGCAGAAATTGTGCATTGCTTCCTCTTGTCTTGCACACGTAAACAGTTCATTATGGCTTTCACACACAAAAAACTAGGGTTTTACTGTGAGGGCAAATAAAGAATGGTGGAAGGCAGCACTGAGCTGCTGCCTGCTCTTGGGGAGGTCTGCTTACCTCTCTGTGCCCTGGTGTCCTGTCTTACTCACCATCTGTCTTCTCTGTTTAAATCCTCAAGTGCCCGCAACAATGGAAACCTCTAGACAAGATCAAGGCCACTAGCACATGAAGTTGAGTAAGTAGCAATGATGACATGGTACACATATGAAACAACTGCCTTGTTCTGAAATAGCCACCACATGAGTCACCATATACAGATCATCTGACAGTCAACCCCATCTACCTTTTACACTGCATCACACCACCGTTGCTACCATATATTCCATATTTCTCATTGTTTTCAGACCAAAAAGCTACATAACAAATATTTAAGTGTTAATATTACAGATATTCAACACTCTAAAGTATTCACTAGAAAAAAATGCACTGATGAAACTCTGCACAACTCCATGTGTTTGATTAGTCTAGGCCTGAATTCTCATCTCCAAAGCCAGAATTTTCTGTAGGAAAAGACTCAGGGTGTTAAAGTCTGATATCTTACTCTATTCTGTGTCTGAGAGTAAGTGCTCTGTCGTGTTGGATATACATAGCGCCTATCTATCGCCCCTCCACATGCACACAGAAATAAGACTGTGGGTGTGGGAACGATTTTTATTTTGTGGGCTATATATTGCTGCTTCAAATTACTGGATGATTATGTAATTTATTATTGTTGTGTGTGGGTTTTGTTCTGCTGCAGGGTGGTTCTTCTTGTTAGGATCTTTCTTTTAAATACTGATTACAGTGCCAAGGGATGTGAATGGGCATCGTTGAAATCAAAAGGAATAATTAATACACAATATCATGAAGACATATCTTCAGCCCTACATATAATAAGTGCTATGCTCTTCTTTGTTTCATTCTTGTTCTGTAGCTGTTAAGGGTGGTTTCAAACATGGCTGGCAGGGACATCAGTCAACTAATAACTAGTTCAGCTTTTCTTCCTTTGTTAATTAATGTTGGCTGCAACTGGAGTTAACACATTGAACGAAGTCAGAGCTGAAGTACATGTTTTGGGACTCTGCAAAGCAGGGAGATTGAGCTGAGAACTGGGACGTAGACTTTTGCAGTATCATAACCTTAACAAGGAGATCAAAATCTAAAGATTTTGACAGCATCAAATCTGCAGTGGAGATTCAGTAATGTTTTTCTCAACTCCATATCCAACAGGGAATAAAATAGTGATGGAAGAGTTTATCAAGCTACACAGCTACTGGAGAAAGCTTTCATCTTGTTTTCTTCTGCATTGTGTCTTTTTTCCCCTGTTTCATTTTCTAATCTGTTCCTCTCCTGATTCTTTCCCTTTTCCACTGCATGTCAGTGTTTCTCGTTTGCTATTCTCACTTGTTATTGCTGCCACACTTCACCAGACCTCAGACTGAGGTACTATGAATCATTTATGTTATTTAGATTTTGCTTTTTTGTGTGAAGGAAAATGTGGAACTTCTCACAACAAAGTAACAGTTTGTGTCTTCTTATTACTTAATGAAATAAAAGACTGCTGCTGGAAATTCAGAATGAGCTCTAGAAAATCTGGTTTTAATACAGTAATTCTAACTTTTTGGCACAATGGTACTGCAAGATCACTTATGAGAGGGAGAAATAATAGCAATACTCAACAAAGTAAACATTTATTAGCCCTTTATTGTAAAGTTATCTTATTTCTTCACTATTAGCTAAGCTCCAAGCTTTTATTTCTTCTGAAAACCAAGCCTGACTCTAACACAGACTTTCTGCACCACCCTTTTATATTCAAGAGACCACAAAAAATTTTGCAAGATGTAAAAGTAAGTAAGTAAAACAAAGCAAATAAATAAACAAACCAAAAATGTGTAATAGTATTTGAGGGTAGAACTCGCTCTTTTACCCTCTCATGCTGGTATCAGAAAAAGCATATTAATGTCATGATAACGGGATAGGATGGGGCATGCTTTAGGGAGTTACATATTTACGTTTTATTATCAGGATAACAGCTGACTGTCTCACTGTTGTGTATTGGCAGTAAGTCGCTCTATCACAAATGGCTACTTCGTTTTCGCATTGAATTAATCCTGTTGACAGACATGACATACTTTTGCTGCTGGGTTATTGTTGGTCGCCGCTGATAGACTATTTTATGATTGAGAAGGGTTGTAAGAGTGCTGCATTTTTGTTTCTAAGGTCTTGTTGAGAACTGCCTAAAGCAACTGAAGGCCCAGCTCCCTGATAGATGCACATATATATATCTGTCTTGGGGTTCACACCCCTGTAATATCTAGGCCTGAGATTTGGAAAGTTATTGGAGTAGTTAGTGGGAATCAACACCACACTTTGGTGCTTTTTCTAAAATTTTGGACTGTGTCTCTGACATCTGTCCACAGACCTGCTGGGTCTCTCCCAGGCCTGTAACCTGGCTGTAGCTCTGACTGGGCTTTTCTGCAAGTTTTCACTCCCTGGTTATGTCTACCCAGGTTTTACATCGAGTTTTTCTCATTCACCCACATAGACATAGCTGTTGTTTTGGTTTGTGGTGTTTCACATTTTGAAAACTGCAATGTCTTTTTCTGTGGTGGTGACAAATGCAGCTTTTGTCTCTATCCCCTTCAGAGGGGCTCTGCAAAGGTCCTCCTCACTTTGACCCTCTCCTCTTCCCTCTTTACATCTCTTTGTTGGCTCCTGTTTCTCTAAGGCACCAGACATCACTAGCCTGGTCTTCATGTCTCATTGCTGTTGTAGAGTCTCCACACCCTGCTACTCTTCCTCTTTTTCTTGGGGTTTGAAATGATCCACCACTGCAGATCACCACTGGGAATGGGAGCTGTCAGCAGTGAAGGACTTATCGCTCGCTGCACAGGGGACACCCAGGAGAGGTTACTAGCCTTTAAATAGTAAAAGTACACCATTCAAGCACTGAGTAATCTCCAGCCCAAGTACACCACAACGGATCCTGTCTGTAGAGCAGCCCATGATGTGCCCAGTGCAGGGCTGGGACAATTACTTGCTGGGAGAGATGTGAGCCCTAATGAAGACCCATGGCCATGGGAGGGTTCCTGTGGGGACTGCTGGCTGGTATCCACAGCAGGACCTCGGAGGAGTCCCCTAGTTTCTTTCTGACAGCACATTGCACTAAGCAGTTGGCCAGCTTGCTGCCACCCTGTTTTTGTTCAGGGGGGCAATGCTGCAGTGGTCCTACAACCCAGGCAAGTGGCACCATGCCAGGGGGACTTTGGTTTCTTTCTGCAGCTGAGCTTCCTCTTCCCAATACCCACCCCTGGCTACAGCTGGCTCGCTCTCCAAGTGCTCATATCTCCCAGGCTAGCGTTTTACTTTCTCTTCCAGCCAGGCAGTAGTGTGCTTACATTAAAAAACAAAACAAAACAAAACATAAAGCACCCAAAAAAAGCATGCCAACCCCAACAGGAGGTTGCAGGAGCGTCTGCCAGGGTGTGGGGTGGGGAAGGTTCCCTGGGCAGCTCGTGTGGCCGGGTTCACCCCCGGTCCCCAGCCCCCGGACCCTGTGCCGTGCTGCAGCGGGGCCGCGCCGATCCCCCGCGGGCGCGGAGCGGCGCGGTACCCCCGTGGGCTCCCTCCGGGGCCGGGCGAGCTGACTGCCCCCGTGCCACCCCCGTGCCAGGCCATCCCTAACCCTCCGCCCGAGGCGTGGGGCAGCAAGCACAGGGAGAGGTGCATTTTTGTTTGTTTTGGGGTTCCCCCCCACCTTTTTTTCCCCAGGGGGCCTTAAAAATAGCTCCGCGGTCGTCAGCGAGCACAGGGCGAGGACGTGGCAGGCTTACGGCAAAGCAGAGGTACTGTACATTTGCCATTTCTATTAAAACGTTAGTAAAGTTAACGCAGCCTCGATGGCATCTGAAATACTGAATAAGAGACCAGTTTCAACCCCTTTCCTCACTGGAGGGGATACACTAGTATGTTTCTTATTTTTATTTTCCTTATAGCCTGTTAAATTGACTAATAAAGTCAACACAGAGTTCTCTGTGTGGCTTCAAAAAACTCAGTAATTTTGTTAGAAAACGTTGAAATCCAACCCCAAAGTATTCAGCCCAAATATTTAGTTAAAGTAACCCTGTGGGTTAATAAACTAAACAAAGGCAAACCATGCAAAACTGCAGCAATGAAAACCAGGCTTAAATAAACGAAGGAAAGTTTATAAGAACCCTTTAGCTGGAAAAAAAACAGCGAAGGAAAACTGCATGAAAGTTTAATATGAAGCATGTGATACGCAGGGGCTCGTTTTACAGGTACGCGGCTTTGCCTCGGACGGTCGTTGTCCCCAGCGAAATTTCGAAAATTATTTTTCTGCTAAGCTGCATTTCCTTCGAAACCTCATGGCAGCGGTTTCCGCTGAAGAAACCCTCGGCAGCTTTTGGCAGGTTAAGAGGAGTGCTTCTCTTCCGTGCCGCAGCTCTCTCTCACTGCCCGCGCTTCGCCACGTTGCTGATTTCTGTGTCTGACTTGTTTAGTTATTTCAGCTCCAGTAATGTGGTTGCAAAATATTTACCTTTCACACAAGAATCTGGATTATTTTTATTAGAGACCGATGCGCTCTTCAAAATATTTGCTTATGTGCAAGAGTTCTTCGAAGAAGGGCACGACAAAAGATGTCTCTTTTCAACCATCGCTTTTAAACTAGTTACTAATAGCTAAAAACCGGTTTGCTATAGGGATCGAGTAAGCCTTTCTAAAAAAAGATAGGGAAATTTAAAACAAGCTGTTTAAAATATCTATGCTAAATAATCTCAAACTGCCTTCAGCATGTTGGCAGTTTGGTAATAATTATAACCATTGCTGTGCTGCAGTTTAGATCATCACGAAAGAAACCTTCACGACAATTGTTTTTTGATCAAATAAAGGGCATGGGATTGGTGACATGTTTTTCTCTATGGAATAATGGGTTTCCAAAATTATTTTCTTTCGCATTATATCCCCAAAGAAGCAGCCGGGGAGGAGAGTGCTGGAAAAACAAGCCCAAAAATAACAAGAGATTGTTTAAACTTCTCTTAGTTGCTTTTAATATTCAAGAAAAGCTGAATAAACAGCGTCGGCCCCGCCTGACAGCACAGAAAGCAGGTTTGCAGTGAAAGAGGCATGCAGAGGGAAAAGAGGAGGGCTTTTTTCTTCCCTTTTCGAGTACTTAACTTTCCCCTTTTCAAAAAGGAGCTGCTTGCAGCCCAGGGAGCACTTTATTTACCGTGTACAGAAGAAACAAGTCAAATTTAAAATTAACCTCGAGTCGTGCTGGGAATAGATTGTACCAAATGTTGGAGGAATTCCTTTATTCCACCCCTTCTGATATTTTTGTCTAATTCCGCTGCGTAACCATCACCCCTTGTACTGCCAAGGAAGGGAACGGTCCCTTTCGGTGGCAAGCCCCGATGAAATTATTTCCTTTAAAAAGAAAAAGAAGAAGAGAAAGATGGACTAAGGAACTTTGGGCAACAAAGCTTTACAAGGAGAGAAGAAAGACTCGGGTAAAATACGACACATTTATCTATCAATTGCTAGACAAGACAAAGAAGGCTTAACAACAGTTTGAAAAGAGTGGCCTGTGAATGGTTACTATTCAATTTGTATTTTATTCCCCGCTGGTCATGGAATTGAGATCAGAAGAAAAAGTGAAAACACATGGCTGAGGTCAGTAGGATCAGAGAACCACCACATACAGCAAAGGGAAGGAAAAGCAATGGGAACTTGTGTGAAGAAATGGATTATATAAACAGAGCTTACCATCGCCTGCACCCCATTATCCTATAATTTACACTGCATGGGAGCATAGAAATATATTAAACTAGTGATAGGTTTCACCGTTGCTTTATGCCAATCAATTCCATTATATACTTTCAGACATGTTTAGAATTCTTGGACTAATGTGTTTATTTTAAATATCACAGGGAAATTATGACATCACCGGCAAATAATGCTGGGGAAGGTTGCCTTCCTTTTGAAGTACGCTGCAGTGAAACATGATTTTAATTACATAATCACTTTGAAACCGTAATTATATAATAAACGAGAGGGATTAAGCGGGAAGTATATAGTACATTAAAAATTGCTTAGGTCCTGGAAAAACAAACCGAACACACGATGAGAAATGCTCGGTCACGGGCACCGCTTGATAAATTCGGGCTATCGCATTTATTTGCGTTCCGTCCGGGGCGGCAAAACGATGTCCCCTCCGACAGCCGGCGACGTTTGCTCCCCGTCCCCGTAGGAAATAAACCCAGCGCTGGTTTCGCAAGTTTTCACCGCCAGCCCCGCCACTGGCTTTGCCGAGCGGGACCGCGGCCCCTCCGCGCCGCTCCGCGACCGCGATACTGAGCGAGCCATCACCTGGGAGGCGGCCACCGCGGCCCCATCCATCTTCGGCCGCACAAAAGAGCCAGGCAGGGACAAATCTGTTTTTAAAAGGGGAATTAGTCGCCCTCCCCTCCGCCCGCCGGGCTCTGCACACGCTGGCGGCGGGGCGGGGGGCTCCTCCGCCCCCCTCATCGCCCCGCCGGCCGGGAGCGCCTCTCGGGGCTCTCCGCCGAGCCCCCGCGGCTTGTCCACGGAGATTTAATTTTGCGTCCGCAGGCTGTTCACGGATCCCCAATGCGCCGGCCAAGCCCCAGTCCCCCGGGCCTGGGGAGGGACCTGGACGCCCCGCGGGTCCGCGCGGTGCGGCCGCGGCCCCAGCGCCGATCCGCCGCGGGCTGCCGTGCCCCGCTCCGGTCTGCTCCCCTCCGGAGAGACCGGGAGAAGGAAGTTGTTTCACTTTTCAGTTTGTTTGTTTGTTTTTTTAAATTGTTGGTTTGGTGGGGTAAGGGGATTGTTTCTTTGGGTGGGCTTTTGCTTTTTGGGTTTTTTTTTAAAAGCGCTAGGCCGGAGCAGGGCACGGTCCTAGGGACCCTCCCTGTCGTATCCCCCCCTTCGCCGGGCTGCCATCGCCTTTGCACTCCCACCGGCGGCGGATTGCCCCTGCTCCCCACAGGCACGGGGGCCAGCTCTGCCGGCCTCCCTCTGCCCACCTGGACCGAACCAGGCACCGGCCGGGAGGGGGGGGCGGCTGGCGGCGGCGACCCCACCGAGAGCGCAAGAAACCCCGAGGGGAGGAAGGGACCGTGCCCGCACAGCGGATGCCCACGCACTGCCGGGAGGGCAAAGCCCTGGGGGCAGTGGATGGATCCCAGGACCAGCATGAAATTCAGACCCAGCTAACCCAGCACAGGAGTCTCTGCTTGCATAGACACGTCTGAGCCTCGTCAGGGGGTGGTGCTTCCCCCCTCGTTTCCAGTGGTTTATTGGGGGTCAGCTTGGATCTCTGGGCAGGCTCGGCCCTTGCCACACTGCCAGTGAGCTGCTCTTGACGCTTACCCGATGGGGACATGCCTGGTGTTTGGGGCTGCACTATGTATTTCCTCCCCAGCAGGACACCTCATTTTCTGGGAGGTGGAGGGGAAACACAGCAGCACAGGTGCCCTGCACCATAGGAAGGGCTTGGACCGCCCCACACGGCTTTGTGGTGGACAGGAGAGCTGTAGGTCTGTTTTCTCCCCTTCTGAGACTTGGAGATTATCTCCATTTGGGTGTGCTTCTGGCAAATCCACTGCTCAGAGGAGACCCCTGCAATTGGAGACAGGTCCTGCGAAGAGCTGGCTTGTGAAGGGGCAAGCACAGGCACTCTGCTTGGTGCAGCTTGACCTGGACCCTGCCTGCAGGGAACAAAGCACCAGGGGCCAGGGAGCTCCATGCTTCGGTCCGGCTCCCCAGCCCCAGCCCATCTAGCAGGCTTTTATTTTGTCCCTGAAGTCCAGAGTCACTCTTTCTGGGAGCTGCAATGCCAACACACTGTCACATGGCTGGCCTGGAAAGCGCAAGACAGGGGCCTGCTTGCTGGCGACACGGAAAGCCAAACTGTATATGGGAGCCTCATCAGGTGGCTCCAGACCTGGGCAGACTAGCTGGCTCCCCGCAGTTCCCTTCAGCGAGGCAGCTTACATGCACATGCAGATGCTAACCGCATACCCAAGAGACTGTCCCAGAGAGAGTAATTTCCCCAGATGCTAGCTGTGTGGTCATGGATTCTCAGGAATATAATTTTTTCATATGAAAACATTTATTTTTCCTCCAGATGTCACGGTAATTAACGCGGAAGGATGCGCTCTGTTAAATGTGTGAGGGGGATCATGGTGCCTCACAAGTCTACAGGAGTCTCTGGGGGACCAAGTACCAGATGGCAGCGATGAGGCTCTGATGAGTGCATGTGGTTGTATAAAACAGGCCTCATTGAAAGTCTTATGAGAAACTGTCACAAGATAGGAGAGAAGCTAGTCACAAAGAGAGGGAGAGAAGGTGTGGGCAGGTTTGTGGTGGAGGGAGGTGGCTCCAAAGTTGTCTAGTTGGTGTCCTGCGCTGGCCAAAGGGCAAGTGCAACATGGGTGTTTTGGTCAGAAATTAATCTGCTTTCTGTGCTCATCATCATGTAATGCCAGTTGTGGTATTGCCAGAAGTCCTGGTCTCCGCATCTCATAGGAGAGAACTAAAGAAGAACAGAGCGACGTATGGAGCATCTGCCAGAAAGAGAAGAGAGTAATCTTGAGTCTAGAGAGTCAATCACTGGCACCTGTAAACCACAGGGAAGGGAAATAGGGAAATGTTCAGGAGTTCAAGAGCAACAAAGTGATAGGAGGGCTTGAAGCACCCACAAGAAGTCTGTTTTCCACTGTGCAGACATGGAACTCCTCACTTCAGGAGCCCTCAGAGCCCAGAAGTGTAAATACATTAAAAAATGAAGAGGTAAATTCATGCTTAGTTCACGACAGGACATCCCAAGGGGTTTGTCCCTGCAGTAAATTCCTAAAGCGCCAGTTGTTGGAGGCTAGGAGATTGCAGGGCAGTATCATTCTCAGCTTGCTTCGCCCTCATGCTTTTCTTCGTCCCATCCTGGCACATTTTACTCTCTGTGTAGAAGAGATTGCTTTGGAACATCTCAATAACAATGATAATATAACAATTCATACTTATATAGCTTATTTCATCCAAGCACCTCAGAGTCCTGCTCAGACATTGGTTAGGCTGCAAAATAGCCCTGGACTGACATTGCAGTTTGTTTGCTTCATATTTAGTAAAAACTGTGTGTACACTTGGACCAACAGATGGAAAGACATGACAAAATTATTTCAATAGACTTTCCCTCAGTGGAAGTTCTTCCCTAAATACAGTGTGTTGCAAAAATCTCACTGGCAGTTTGAAAAGCAAAGGAAACTAAGATGAGAACTGCATTGGGAAACAATAAGGGTATGATATAATTAAATACAACTTACTGAGCTAGATATTCTTGGTTTGGTTTAGTGTAGGTTTATATCAGGTTCATTTAAATTTAATAGGAATTGTTTAGCTTACAGTGAAATAAGTTACTTCGAGAATGCATGTCCTTCCACAGTTTTTAATTTGACTTGAGAAAAAAAAAAATGCTGTTGCTTCAGCAAGCATCTAGCAAAAACTTCATAGAAACACCTTGGGTATCTGCCTTCTCTAAAGTCTCCTCTTACCTGCCAAGGCTCTCTCTTTTTTGTCTGGACTGAGTGTCAGCCAGAGCGTGCCCAAGGCTCTTTTTCTGACAGGTGTAAGATGTCCAGGTCTGGGAGAAGACACGTCTCCCACACACTGATGGTAATGCAGCTCTGCCTTGCATCCACAATACACAGGCAGTGGAACAGAAGCTCAGCAAGGCCCTAAATGCCCATGATCATCCTCTGGCAACCAAGAGGAGGGTTCCAGTCACTGTTGGTGCAAGGATGTTTTTCACATAAAACTTGGCAGAGTCACAGAGAAGAGGACCTGGGCAGAAATCTCAGGTGCCCCTGCTTGTGAAACCAAAGTGCTGGGAAGCACAATGGCCTCTTGCAATTGATGGAACTACCTGAGCTCACTTATGGACTCTGGGACCTACTGACAGACTTACAAAGTCATGGAGATGAAGGAGGAGAGAGGACAGTTTAAGCAATGATAGTGGAGCACTGCCATATCACTGATTTTCTCATGTGCAGTCTGGTTACGAAGAGATTGCAAGGTGCTGAGCTAAAAGAAAGAGCAGAATAAGTAAACACAATGACTATTCCTCCTAGTGTTCATATTTGAGTTAAAATTTCCTGTTTCAAGGCTGTTGATTGATGTAAAACTAGACCAGAAAAGTGGAAGTTAAGGGAACTGAGAAACATTTTTTTCCTTCAAAAGGCAGCACACTTAAAAATAACTTCTTGATAGTCACAGATATCCATTAATTCATGAAAAACAACTTGTCGGGTTTTACAAAGCATAGGGGAGCTGGTCTGTAACTTCAGCAGTATGCCCAGAATGTCTGGAAATAAAACCTTCCAGAGAAGACAGATAGTTTGTTCCTCTTCATTACTGATCTGGTACCAGAGAGAAGTCCATCCGTTCTGAAGCTCTTGATATAAAAGAAAATAGACAACTCCTGAGAGTGAGAACTTGTCTAAAAGTAAATTATCCAGATGTAAGCTAGGGCTGGGAAACAGTTATATCACTATTAGGCCTTATGTAGATATTTGTATTTTGATATACTTCTTTTAACCTTATAGTATGTAGGAAAGAGTTTGAGAAAAACTGAAGGAGCCATTTTACTCCGGCATAAGGACATGCACATGGAGGGTTTTCTGGAGTTTTTGTTTCAGCAGTGCCTCTGGAAGCAGTGAGCATCCTTTGCAGATGAGCCTTAGGAACTGTTCATCTGTGTTTCGGGAGCAGGCAATTTTCTGCCTGGGATTTTGTAAATACAAAGATGGAGACAGGAAACTGATTGTCCTTTGATTGAAGCCATACCTTCCTTGAAGTCCAGACAGATGCTTATTTATTTCTTTGTGTTCAGACACGATTAAGTGACAATGAAAGCAACCTTGAATATTTCACCATAGTAGAGAAACCTAATTTTCTCTGAGCTTAAGATATTTAAATAAGAATTGTTCCACTATTCATAAGACTGGATCAGGATGAAACTCTGCCCAAACATGGTCAAAGTAACTATCCACCAGAAAAATACATTTTGTGAGGCCTAGAGGTCTTTTAGGAGAGAGTTGTAAATTATATCCAGACATCAGCTTTTTTCCTTCAAAGTGTCTCAGTGGACCTAGAGTTCTGTATGGCTCAAAGCCTAGATCTATGAAGTGTGATCATTTACAACGACATTGAACAAATTTTAAATAGCATGCATGCTAGCAAGTTTTAAATACATGGAAGCACAGGTTTGTTGCACAGAGAGCATGGAGCTCCTTGCTGAAATATTCTTCTTGCTCTGGTCACCACAATAACCTTAGGAGGACATGCACATAAGCCATTAAATAGTTTTTATTACCTTCCACATGCTCTTACAGTTTTTGACCTTTTTCAGTCTGTGGTGCCAAAAAGAAATTTCCACTGGATGTGCCGATAACTAAACCCTACATGTAGCCTTGCATCCCGCACAACTGCTTTTCTTAGACACCTTTCACAGATGCTTTAAAACAGTCCAGAAACCTATAGGCCTGTGGGTCACAAGCTGGTCAAAAAAATTAACTGCTTGGTTCAAGCCTGTTACAAAAATTCCCGATGAGAGCACCAAGCACACTTAACTGAGCAATAGAGATCATGATAGACCATTCCTTTTAGATTCCTCTTTATAGGAGCATTTGTTTCCAGAGCAATAAACCTTGCATTTAAAGGAGGGCCTTCTGCCTTTGAAACCTTCTCAGAGGCATTGTCTCTTCTTATCTGAGGCATTGCATAAGCTGAAGACAAGTTTCCCACTATTTCCCCGCTAAGCCTCCTTCAGGCTGCTCTACATCCTCCTCCCTGCTGCTGGCTGGCCTGGGCTCTCAACTGCGGTTAGCCCATTGCCAATGCTGTCTTTTGTGCATTATTTAATTCTAATTATCTCTGTAATGGTTCTTTGACATGATTTGGTTAAAATCAATCCAATGAAGACAGAAATCATGAATCTTTCTGTGTGTTAAGAGCATCACTGTTTTCCCCACATTGGCAGCCCCAGATCTGCTCACCTAGATACAGTTTGCAGACAGCGTTTGAGCAGAGACGTGACTTGCTCTTTTACTGCACACAGAAAATACCTGTGGACGCATGGTGCTCAATCTGGCCTAAGTACATGTGGTGACTTTCTGAAGCTTCAGAAACTGGGCCCTTAAGTAGGATCTGGTCCAATTGACCTGGTCAGTGCTGGTTCTGAAAACATAGAATCATAGAATAGTAGAATCATTAAGGTTGGAAAAGACTTCTAAGATCATCGAGTCCAGCCGTCAACTCAACACCACCATGCCCACTAAACCATGTCCCTAAGTGCCTCATCTACACGTCTTTTAAATACCTCCAGGGATGGTGACTCAACCACTTCCCTGGGCAGCCTCTTCCAAGGCCTGACCACTCTTTCAGTAAAGAAATTTCTCCTAATGTCCAACCTAAATCTCCCTTGGCACAACTTGAGGCCGTTTCCTCTCGTCCTATCGCTAGTCATTTGCGATAAGAGACCGACCCCCACCTCGCTACAACCTCCTTTCAGGTAGTTGTAGAGCACGATGAGGTCTCCCCTCAGCCTCCTCTTCTCCAGGCTAAACAGTCCCAGTTCCCTCAGCCGCTCCTCATAAGACTTGTGCTCCAGGCCCTTCACCAGCTTNCAGGACCTGCCTTCCATGAACCCATGCTGGCTGGACCTGATCCCCTGGTTGTCCGGGACATGGCTCGTGAGTGCCCTCAAGACAAACCTTTCCATAATCTTCTCTGGCACGGAGGTCAGGCTGACCAGCCTGTAGTTCCCCGGATCCTCCTTCCGGCCCTTCTTGTAGATGGGCATCACACTGGCAAGCCTCCAGTTGTCCAGGACCTCCCCCGTTAACCAGCACTGCTGGTAAATGATGGAGAGTGGCTTGGCAAGCTCCTCTGACAGCTCCCCCACCACCCTCGGGTGGATCCCATCTGGCCCCATAGACTTGTGCGGGTCCAGGTGGCATAGCAGGTCGTTAACTTCTTCCTCTTGGATTATGGGGGGGTTCATCCTGCTCGCCATCCCTGTCTTCCTGCTCAGGGGGCTGAGTACCCTGAGGATAACTGCTCTGACTATTAAAGACTGAGGCAAAGGAGGACTTCCTCAGGCTGCTGTCCTGAATCAGTATGATCACTGGTTCAGTCTTGGATTTAGAAGACCCCCCAGAAGGTCAGACAAGGTTATGTTGAAATATCACCTCCATGTCTCAGAGGGAGACAAGACAACACATTGCACTTGAAGCAGATCATGGTGTTGGTATCTCACAGATAAATAGCACTTATTGCACCAATATCACACAGCAGGGCAAAGTCATAATAGAGGACACACAGTGAAAACTAATGTATTTAAACATAACCACATGTTCTGTGATTCCACAGGACTAAGTCTTCAAAGTAATAATATTATTTGTAAAACACCTCCCTTGGCAAATTATGCTGGACCGTGCAAATACTGCAATAAAAATGTCATTTGGAATGTTATGTAAAATCATTCAAGTAAAACTCCAAATGAGAAGATCAAATAAAGGAGCTTGGGATGGAGAAAATGTGGCTGGATACCAGTGAAAGACACAGGATCATGAGGGATCCACCTAGAAAATCTCTGGGAAAGGAAAAGATATGTAGCTGCCTAGAAGAGTGGTGGTGAAGTCAGAGGAGAAGCAGGGAAGTGGTGATGAGCGCAAGCAGTTTCAAGCAGAAAGACAGGCTGTTAAATAATATCCTATTGCTGTAAGAGAGGCAGTCTGTATCAAGAAATAAACAGAGAAAGCTTGCATCCTCAAGAGTAGTAGCCTGGAGGATCGGCGCCAAGCTGATGCTCTGCCAGGTCTGTGTTTGAGTCTGTCTCTCTTCCTCCCTCAAGCACCCTTTCATCTGAGCAGCTGGGACCACATACGGTGCAGGGGTCCTCCCATTCCATGTGCAGGGGCAGAGCACAGATTTTGGCAAAACTGGTCAAGGCCACAGGTGACCCGCGGAGAACTTGCTGGTGAGCTGAAGGACCTACTGGTTGAATGGTGCTGAGTGTACCTTCCCTGCCAGCTGCCCATCATATGGAAAAAGCCAACTATATTAAATATGCTATTAATTACTATACTTACTGGTAAGGCAAACAATTGGTTTAGTTCTTGTGGAGAGCTTACAAGAATGTAAGTGCCATAGAGATGTTAATTTAGGACAGCTCTGCCTATTGACACACATCTTCAGCGCTGAACTTCTGCCTGGCACTGGACACTGATTTCAACAGTGACTCTGGGTTGCTCAGCATCACAACTGTGTTAAAAAATAGACCCTTCCACCAAATCCAGTCAGATCTTTACTGGAGGAGACTGCAACCATGAGGTCAGAGAAAGCATCTGGCTGTGCCTGGGAAGTTGTAAGGGAGACAGACCCCTTGCAGCAGCTCTGTCCCATTTTCCCCGCACCTTCAGAAGACAGTGTGGTGGCTGAGGAGCTTTCTCCTGACATGAACCTGGCTGCCAGGATTTTCTCTGGCAACAAATAATTGTAAACTTTTTTATGTTTCCAAGGAAGTCTTTTCTTCTCTGCTCAGACACCTGGCGATGTGGCATTTTAGTGACTTAGCAACGGTACTGATTCTGGAAACAGGGCACTTTCCCACTTGCTGACTCATCTTCCCTGCTCCTGCCATTGGCAATGTAAAAGGGCGTTATGATTCCTGCCCTATAAAATGATAGATCAATTGCCATTGGTCCTAAAATCATGCATCCACCTCTTAAAAATTTTAAGGCTATTTGTGAGGCAACAAGGGAAACGAAAAACTTCTAGATAGATATGCACTGATTTTTGTGCCATACAGATGCCAATATAGGTTATTATATACCTGCAGGTTTTTTAATATTTCTTTTCATTCTCTGCCGCTTGGAAAACATCCACAACAGCAACAGGTCAGCTGAGTTGTTCAGGCCTATGATGCCTAGATGTAAAAAGAGATGGCTTTATGATTGAGCTTTCTCAGTGTAAAGAGGCTTTTTTTCCCTGGAGTTTACTGCTGATTTAAAAGTATCAGGATTGTTGAAAGTTAGGTAATATAAGTGGCAGGGCTCACTTGTAAAGCAGACTACGTCATTCCACTCATGTAAAGGAAAAGGAAGAGGGTAGTGGGAAAACTAGTGTGTGATGGGTTGGATGAATGAATAGATTAGAAAAGGAAGGAGAGGAGCAGATGAGTTATAAGCACTGGAAAAAAACCTCTCCTTGAGAAGCTGCGATGGAGTCATGAAATCCTGAACACCCATATTCTTCCACACACAGCAGAATGGCTGTGAAGGCCTTGGAAAACATGTGTCTCAGTTCTTGCAGTAGCACAACCCATATGAAAGGATGACAGCCTGACGTTACGCTTGCTGTGTTAGGTTTGTGATCAAGATTCTGTGCTGAGGGTTTGAAATGTCTGGTCCCATTAATCTTTCAAACCGGAAGGTGTCGGCTTAATCTCAAAGACAAAGGGAATTACATTTTTAATAAAACATAAAGATTGTAGAGCCAGGCACTCAAAATCTAGGAAAGAAAGAAGCTTGTGCAACTTAATTCATCCCCCTCATATGTTGGAATGATGAGGTAGTCCAATTGCACGTCTGAGTTTTTTCCCCACAGAGTATTGCATCAGTCAGAGCATGGGATGTGATACTTGGGGGATAAAATGGGCTTGTTTACTGAAGAAACCACTGTCAGGAGGTCTCTTGCCTCATTTATTGCAGAAGTTGTAAAGCATGCAAGGAATAAGGCAGGAGAGTTATAAAGAGAAGGTCTCAAGGTTAAGGTGGTTGAAAAAGCTTGTAACACTGTCATTCATCTCTGTCCCACAAAATTCCTCTGTGGTACCAGGCAAGTCACTTAAATGAAGTGAGAGGAGCTGGTGGTTTGTACAGTGAGCAAGAAACAGAGAACCAGCTCGCAGAAATGAGAGCAGGATCCAAGGCAAAGAACAGGACTGAAGGCAGCCTGCACGTCCAGAGGGAGCCTCTGACACAGACGTCGTTTTGGCATCAGGCAGCTGGCTTTATGGCTCTGTCTGAGTCGGGGTCTGCTTCCTGTCAGCACAGCAGCCAGTGCCTGCTGCCTGCAGGGTGAGGCATCCCAGTGAGGCAGTCACTTGTTCCCACAGCAGCGTTAGGCCCCAGGCACACCTGTGAACCTGGGTACCACCCCGCGGCAGGTGAGGTCAGTCTGGCTCACTTGACTTCTGCGGTAAGGGGGATATTGCCTATACACAGGGAAAGAGAAAAAAGAACTACGCGTTAAGAGCAGAAGAGGACAAGAAGTCCAAAGAAGTGGCAAATTCAGAACTAAGCAAAAAAGCAAACATTTATAGGCCACAAAATCAATCCTAAGCTGCCAAACCCAAGAGGCCCTTCAGAGTTGCCTAACAGGAAAACCAGCAAGGAAAACAACCTATATTACTCCCACAAAATGCCTTACAGCTAGAAAAAAACAGTCAGAAAGCCCTCAATGATGAAAAAGCCACAGAAACACCAAGAAAAAATAGCTGGAACACTTTTCAAACAGCCAAAAGTGAGAAAAGATGTAATTAAATAGAGCCATGCCTATGGTGCTGTATGACAAGATTTAAACCACTCTAAACCACTTTCTTTTTTGCCTGTTTCTGCCACATTTTGCCACACACTCAAGCAATTGATTGATTTTAGGGAAAGGAATGCTATTTCACAGCTTTACTTCTGCTTCTTCTTTCACCTGTCCCTCTCTTCTATGCTTTTACCTTCCTGGGTGTTGAACCCCATGGTTCAGCTAATGTTTCGTCCTTTCTTTCTGTGCAAATACAGAGAAAATAAGAGCAAAGGTGTTCTAATCAATGGCTTAGCTGTAGAGTACAAACAGTCCAAGGAAACACAAGAGAGCGGAGCAAGGATTACAGATGAGGTGCATCTAGTGAGCAGGAATTCACAACATGGTTTCAAATACTGAGGGATGTCTTTTTTCCTGTGGTGTTTGAAATAGTAGCAATCCCAGATTTATATAAGTCAAGAAGCTTGAGCAGATCTGTTAGTCCAGCAGCGTGTTGCCATGAAGGACTTCTAGTGATTGGTTGCGTATACATCAGTAAATTTAAGTGTTCAACCTTTGTGAAGGATTTCTAGGTTTCTCTAGGAAATAGACACCCCTGACCTTTTGCAAATCACAACTTTCCCTTTACTGTCACTACAATGTTTTATTCAGTGACCCATTCATCCCCCTATTTTTCCCTCAGCACTACCACAACACCAACCATAGCAGTAATAACAACAGCAAATGACGCTGTGAACTTAATGGAGTATTTGATCATTAAGTCATAAGGTGTTTTGGTTAATTTTCACAATGAACAAAAATGGACTACTGTAGGTGTGTTGTGCCCCAGGGGCAATGGGGAGAGATGCATTGGGGTCACAGAGGAGCAGGGTGGGCAAAGCCCTCCTGCTGCACATAAGGATACCCTGAGCATCACTCACAAGTGGGGCACAAACTGCAGCTGCCTCCACCGTACATCAAGTTTGAATCATGCCACAATATCTGTAATCAACACATTGGCCAGATCCTATAATCACCCTGGGTTGAATGTCAAGGTCAGGCTGATAAGAGAACTAAGCTGACACCAGATGAGATCTGCAAAAATAAGAAGCTTTTGGTGGTGTCAGGGCAGTAGCTCCTTAAGATTTTAGTTCTCTGTAGCCTGGAAATAGAAGCAGTGAATACTCCATCACAGAGATATTGTCTGGAACACATAAACACTTTCTTGACATCTATATTCTCAAATACAATAAATTTTTACCTTGTCTGTTTTTCAAGCCATTGAAATGATAGCACAGAGGATGCACTTTGTCCATGATGTTTGTAAGAGTTCACCAATGACAGGAGAAGGCACTACAGATCCTTCACAGGAGTCTGTTCTTGTATGGAATTGCAATCTAAAAGTGAAAACTTTTATTTACCCAAGTTTAATCCCTGTGCAATTACACAGGCATCCTTGGTGGAATAAGCCATTGATTGATTCTTATGCAGTTGGCTAGTAGATGCTTTGAAGATCTATTTTCAAATGAGATGACAGCCTGCTTTCACTTCTGCACAGCCATCTACAAGCATGTACTTCCTAACTAAAACCACCTGTGCAGATGGTTGCTTCTCTCTGCGGCAAGTGCCATGGTTTATATCAAGGTGTTTGCTAACAGCTTACATGCGTGCACTGCTGAAGGGCAGTTTCTGAAAACAGTGGTGTCATTGTTTTTGCAGAAATGCTCTTAATACGTTGCTGTGCAATGATGGATAGGATACTGATCCTTTTATTATATTATGAACTCTGGTTAAATCAGAAGACAGACTATGAAATCAAGAGTGATGCAGCATAGACAGTATCAGAGATCATCTCTCACCATGCCAAGGCAATGAAGAGAATTCAACTCTCTTTCTTACTTTAACTGCATTAATGCATTAAATTGAAAGATTTTCTTATGAATTGTACAAGGCTGAATGATGATTTTCCCTTTGGTGTAGCCTAGCTTTTTTTTTTCCCAGATATTAAGTCTATTATATTATGATCATTGCTAAAGCAGTGAAACTGCTTCTGAAATCTTACATTATTATTATATGAGTGCCAAAAAATCAAGCTAACTGACAATACAAACCTCAATGAAAAACATGTTGTAAAACAAAGTTGTTTACATGTACCTAATAGAGAATGTTACACAATCTACAAATAGTAAGCATTTGGATTGCTATTTGAGAACGTATTAATGACTGCCATACACACTACCATACACTTGTTCCAGTTGTCGCACTTTAAAATTGTACTTTTTTATCATATTCTACTTACTTTTTTAATTTTTCATAAGCATGACAGTGTATGATAGTATCAGTTTAGGTATATCAGCCAGGGATCCCTATGTCTGAATTTTGCTCTAACATTACCTTGGGGACCTTGAAGAAAATGATTAGACCACGACTGTCTCAAACGTGGATGGCAAATGTTGGGCAGCTACATTTCTATCTAAGTGCTTGGCTAAAGAGAAGCTTGGTTTTCCTGCTTTGTCTGCCTGTCTGTTTAATATGGAGCTGGCTTTTGATGTGAATCCCATCCCTTTTGTTATATAGATACCTTGCTCCAAAGACATTAAGGACTTACAAGTCCATCAGGTTTGCAAACCTCACCTTTGTGTGTGTGTATGGAATACTGCTTGAAGCAGCATGAGTTTTGAAAGGGCCATTTATCTGTGTTAAAACAATATTTTGAGGGCATAGAGTTGGAGTCTGAACATTTTGCAGGGGATGTGTTAGTCTTTGGTCCCTGGAGTTAACATAACTGATCTCACAATGACTTGTATGAATAATCCTCATTTGTGTTGACTGTCCACAACTCCTTTTCAGGACCAAAAGATTATTTTATTTTAGTGATCAGTAATTTTAAAGGGTTGCAATGAGTTCAATTGCTGCTCACATCTTTCTTTTTTTTTTTTTTTTGCATATATCAAATACTAATAAAAATCATCAGATTTCAAAGATAATCATCACTATAGAGATAGAGGGATGTGATGCCTCTGTAGCTGACTATGATAGTACTACCTTCTAATGCTATTTATCCCCAATATGGTTTGTTTGCACTCTTAACCCACAGCATCATCAACAGTCCTCTATGCAATTTGTAAGTCATCCCAAACTTGGGACCCAAGACACTTAAATTTGGGTAAGCTCTGGTCATTACCTGCAGTCTTAAGTTCTGAGGATACACTTTAGGCTTAGACCTCCTGTTGGATCTTTTTCCTGGGGCACACGACATTGCTGTCCAGATGCTTTTAGTCTCCTAAAGTAATTTCTGAGACCTTCCAAACTTCTGTCATTTTCACAAGCCCATTGTGCAAGCTTCACTTGGCTTTCTGAGAAGTCACGGAAAAGCAAGGAACATAGGCTCAGCAAAGGAATCTCTTGACCTGAGTGATTTTGCTCTGTGGAACAGTTGAAAGTTACAATTCTTTGGGGGGGTGGGGCGGGGACCAAAAAACAAAAAAACCTGACAGAAATTGTGAGACACACCTTTTCCAAGATGGTAAATCTTGGACTGCGTTCTTGATGGTTTCTCAGCAACAGTTGTCAAAGAACATGTTGGATACTTTTCCTAGTCAGAGTTACTTTCTGAAGAGCAATTCATTGGGATTGGTTGGGTAGGTCTAGCACTAAGACACTCAACAAAATTAGTGACGTGTTATAAGATTCAAATCATAATTCAAAAATAGATGTTCTGACTTCATCAGAAAAAATTACAACCTAGTGAAACTCATCTAGGCTGCCTTGAATCATAGAATCATAGAATCATAGAATGGTTTGGGTTGGAAGGGACCTTAAAGATCATCTAGTTTGAGGAGGGCCACGAAGATGATCATAGGGCTGGAGCACCTCTTCTATGAAGGCAGGCTGAGAGAGTTGGGGTTGTTCAGCCTGCAGAAGAAGAGGCTCCAGAGAAACCTTATAGCAGCCTTCCAGTACCTAAAGGAGACCTACAAGAAAGCTGGAGAGGGACTTTTTACAAGGACATGTAGTGATAGAGCAAAGGGTAATGGCTTTAAACTGAAAGAGATTAGATTAAATTTAGATAGATTTAGATTAGATATAAGGAAGAAATTCTTCACTATAAGGGTGGTGAGGCACTGAAACAAGTTCCTTAGAGAAGTTGTGGATGCCCCATCCCTGGAAGCATTCAAGGCCAGGTTGGATGGGACTTTGAGCAACCTGGTCTAGTGGAACTTAATGTAGTCTTCATATCTGCTCAGCTGGAGGTATGTTTATTCTATCAGTCACAGATATTGTGGCCTAGCAAACCTTGAGCTGTGATGACACTGACAGTAGCACATCATTTTGCAGATTGATGTTCACCATTCAATGGAAAAAGCAGTCTCCTGTTCCTCAGTGTCCTGGTTTTGGCTGGGATAGAGTTAATTTTCTTCCTAGTAGCTGGTATAGTGCTGTGTTTTAGATTTAGTATGAGAATAATGTTGATAACACACTGACGTTTTAGTTGTGGCTAAGTAGTGCTTACGCGAGTCAAGGACTTTTGAGCTTCCCATGCTCTGCCAGGTGCACAAGAAGCTGGGAGGGAGCGTAGTCAGGACAGCTAACCCAACTGGCCAAAGGGGTATTCCATACCATATGATGTCATGCTCAGTATATAAAGCTGGGGGAAGAAGAAGGAAGGGGGAGGACATTTAGAGTGATGTCATTTGTCTTCCCAAGTAGCCGTTACACGTGACGGAGCCCTGCTTTCCTGGAGATGGCTGAACACCTGCCTGCCGATGGGAAGGAGTGAATGAATTCCTTGTTTTGCTTTGCTTTTGCTTTCCCTATTAAACTGTCTTTATCTCAGCCCACGAGTTTTCCCACTTTACCCTTCTGATTCTCTCCCCCGACCCACCGGGGGGAAGTGAGCGAGCGGCTGCATGGTGCTCTGTTGCCGGCTGGGGTTAAACCACTCAGCATTGGGTGCCAGATCCTTGGGACTAACCTGGAGGTGGAATGAGAGCCACAACAGCTCTGTGACTCCCTTTTCCTCAGGCCATCAGGCACCCCTCTAATTTCATAGTGGTGCAAAGCAAATTTAGCAAGTAAGGCAACCCAGTCCAGCTAAATATAGTCCACATTACTTGTTGGAAATACTCCCTGTGCTTTAATTATCTTCAGCCTTTTTAACAGATTTCTGAGTCCTTTAGCATTTGCTTCAGTGTAAAAACACTGTAAATAATTAAATGTGTTGATTACAATAAAAAAAGTTTGATTGTGCTGTAAGTACTTATTCTTTTGTGGTTTTACTGAGAAAGTCATGCTGTTCTTAGGTAGGATTGTGCAATCAACATGTGAAGAAATATGTCACAAATATAAGTGACATTTTTCAGCTTTTCAACCACTAGCACTCGTTTGTTTATTCCTATATTACAGATGGAACTTATGTATCAGTTTCATGTTATGTAAAGTTAAAGATGCAAAGCCAAATCCAGTGCCCTAATCAAAAATCTCACCAATTGCATGGCCGCAACAGAAAGGAGAAATTACCAGATTTTTCAGTTGAAGAGCTTACTTTCCTGCTGCTATTTTAAGGTGCTTTTCAGTTAGTCCATGTGCTGAACTGGGTGATATTTACAGCAGTATCTGATGGCCAACCTTCTTCCTTGTAAAGAGACCAGAGTGTCTTCTCCTGGCATGGGCATTTCCAGTTAAAGAACCACAGAGGGGAGATTTGAGGACATTTTTTGCCTTTCTCCCTTTCAGCATGCCATGAAAGATTTCAGGAAAAGCAAGATTTCTGGTTCTCGGACATAAAATGAGCTGAGAAAGAGAAGCAAGTCCCACCATGGAAATCAGCACAGAGGTTACATTTGTGAAGGAAAAGTCATCTAGGTTTTAAGGAGTTTCTAAGCTGCAAAGGTTCCATCAATATACCAGGACTTGTAAGCGCTGACATTAAAAACTGATAAATCTATTTTTATGCAGTATATATCTACAGATGATAGAAAAATTGAAAATGTTTGAAACACTCCTGTCTGAAACAACTTTGATTTGAGCTGGGCTTACAACTGGGAAATAGCAAAGACTTGTTCAAAATTTTGCTATTTCTGAATGGTCCAAATTGTGTGCATATTTGTGTGTTTTGGGGGTAATAATGATGACAATGACAACGATGAGGATGATAATGAGGATGATGATGATGGGGGGGGGGGGTGTTCTCAATTGCTCCTGAAATCAACCGCACTGTCACGCAGCATTAAGGACATATAGCACGTGCTACCAGCCAGGTTAGCTTTCTTGTGGTCTCACCTTCCTATCACTCAGCCTTGCTTTGCAGGATTTGTTTTTCTGGCATGGTAACAACCTAAGTAAAAAGGCCAATTTGGCCATATGAAGTAATACTTATCATAACTTAAATTACTGTCTGATAAAGGGCTTGTGTGCTCAAAATGTCAACTTCTCTAATAAAAATACTACCTTTCCCTATGATTTTTGTCAGTTATGCATGGATGATCACTCTAAAAATGTTAGAAGAGTTATAGAAATCAGCAGGCAGTGATTTTTTTTTTTTTAAGATGCTTGCAATGCTGATATTAGAAATACCTGGAGCTGAGGAGAGAATAAGATGTGGATGTTCAGCAAATTTGTCATTGTGCAATTCAGTGATATTCTGCCTCACTAAGATTCATCAATTCATAGAGCTTTGGAGGTCGTTTGAATAATTTGGACAAACACAGTCAGCTACTAGCACTGTGGGAAACAGACTGGAAAGAGACAGTGAAAAATCACCTACAGCTGACAGTAACCTCAGACTGCTGTTTTCTGTCAGTAGGTCCAGGCAAAAGTGCAAAATGCTTCTTCCCTGGACGCTACCTGGGATGACCAGAGGCTCAGTGATGTTCGGAATCACTTCTTCTATACCAAACTCAGCGTGTCCAGCCCACAGCTGGGAGCCAGAGCACGTGGCTGGGAGATTCGGTGGCTGGTGCCTCCCTTCTGCTACACTCTGTATTTCTCAACACCAGACAGACATTGCTGAATGTCTGTTCAAGTCAGTTCACCTCCCCAGAGTTTGCTGATCTGAGTGCCCAATTAGTAGTGTTCCACAAGCTCTGATTTTAATTTGCATCTGCAGAGGAAGGAGTACATAGCTCATGTTAAAAAACATTTCACATTAAGAGATTAGATTCTGAGTGCTGCTGCACTGGTTTTGTGCAAAGCATGAAGACAGTCCACAGTCTACTTTGGAAAAAAATCACAGTGATTTTGCACTCTGGCTGTGCCATCTTTTAAACTTTTTTTCCACCTCCTATTTCCAGTTTTATTTCATGTATCAAGCATTTTTCCTCATTTTAAAAGTTAAATACAATCACATTGTTTGGGTATCTTCTTTTAATTATCTGGTTTTCTGTTTGCAATTATTGTTCAGATCATAACTAATTAATTGTAAGTAGTAATATGTTTTGATGAATATTACATAGCCAATATTGAATTTTGCAACCTCCCTGCTTCCATCCAGCCTGCTCTACTACATTGTACAATGTGACCATATTGAGGAAGATGAATGACAGCCCACAACTATTTTTCACTTCAAAGTGATCCTTGGATAAAAGCTTCAATCCGCTGAAGCCCCCAGTTAACTTTGCATTTCAAATTTCAGTGACAGTTAGTGTAAGTAATATCATTAGTAGAATGAGAAAAGGCAATTAAAATACTCACAAATGGCTTTGTGAAGACAAACATTTTTTCTTTTGTATTATAAAAATATTTGCACTCATTATAAAATCATGTTAGAATGGCGGTACCTGTGGGACAACTCTGTTCTCACATGTGATGAATTAGTCCAAGTTTCACTACTATGGCTCCACCTTCACCAGGGTTACTACATGCTTACACATATGTAACAGAGCACCACCATATGGCTCTATAAGTGTTACCACCAGCTACTGGAAACTGCAAATACATTGCATGAAATATTTTTAAAACCTATTAACGTTAGAGGATAGTGTCCGCAGTCTTAGTCTATATGTAGTGTAGTCTATACTCCTTAGTCTATACATACTAAATCTAGAAATATTGACCAAAATAAAATTACACTGAATCTGTCACTCTTAAAAGTGCATATATAAATAAAAAACAGAGCCTACCCCAAGCCCCTGATCCAGATTTGAACTGAGGCCGGTTGCTGTGGCTAGACACATGTTTGCTCAACAGCATAGATGCTAAATTAAGAACCAGTTGAATAATGATTCATTCCGTTCAAAACAAAACAACAAATGTGAAACATTTTACAAGCTGAAGAGAAGAATCCAGATCACATACATCTGAGATTTAATATTGCCACACCTTTTGGAGAGAAGCTCCCCATTTGGTACCCTGCACCACCCATTTCCAAAACTGCGTTGACAGCTCCCCTACAGTAGGTATGTACACCTATGTACGTACACAGACACAGTGTATGTGAGATCCACTTCACACCAAGCATTCCCAGAGAGATGCCTCTGCAGAGACAGCAGGTGTCTGTGGACATTTCAGGGACTCTTTGACAGCTGGGAAATCCAGCTCATGAAGAAAAGGTTCCCTCAAACTTTAGTTTTAGCCATCCCAGCACACATTTTTCTCTGCTGACCACCATACAGGGCTCAACAGCCAGTTCCAAGTCTGTTTATCATTAGTTTATTGCTTTCATAATCAAACTGTTCTGCACAAACAGTAGATCCTTTATGTGCTGTAAGAGCGTTTGCTTTGGAGAGCGAAGGGCATATCAGTCACTTGTTAATAACAAGGTCAGACGACTTTCATCCCCACAGTCTGATGCACCAGCTCAGCTTGGTGGCTGCAAGGAAACAGAGCCACAGGAGTCACCGTTCTTACCCTGGAAGGCAGAGAGGATTTTAGGGTCCTCCCCTCACCCCCTAATCACAACAGGCATTTCTATCTCTCCTCCTGAGAGCCACATACTTCACATTTTCCCTGTACAAATAACTGCTTAGGCCCTTCTTTCAAAGAGCCTTTATTAAACCACCAACTATTTGCTGTCGAGACATTTAGAATGAAATCATCGTGTTAAACAAATAAACACAGCTTCATACAGATCTCTGCTCTGGGAGCAGAGTAAGAAAATAATTTCTCTCTGCTCTCCACAAAAGCGGCTGGAACAGCCAAAAGAAAAATATTATTTTTACTTCATTGTGTGAAATATCGTTTTGGAGGATCTGACGCGTTGAGCGTTTGAAGAGTTTTTGCTGGCAGGTTTCAAGGGTCCCCTGGGTTGACCCCCTGGGATTGTTTTCTTCATTAATAAACTTAGCATGATGTGTGTTAAAAGGAACATTCTGTTTGCTTTGTAAATAAGGGATGTCAAACAAGAAGCAGAAGCCTTGCAGACACTAGGTGAGGTGCTCTTCAAGGGTGGGGGGATGGTTGCATGGAAAAATAAAAGCCTCGGAAAGCTCAAGAATAATATGACTGCCTTACCCAAGCTGAGGCTTTGCTGGGGAAACAATCCTGCCTGCGAACCCAAACGAGGTAACTTCCTTGCAGACCCCAGTGGGAAAGCTGCGCGCTCTGTCCCAAAGCAGCAGGGGAGGAGCTTGGGAAAGAAAGTGCAGGAGCATCTGCCCACAGCTTGGCAGGGCATGCAGGATAGTGCAGAGCAGGTACTCCCATCACTGTTTGGAAGGTGCGTTTTGACAGCCCTGCAAGCAGCCCTGGGGAGGACTGGAGAGGGTTTCTGCACCAGCATTTGACAAATCCGATGTTGCTGTGGAAATTACTATGGTAAGGCTTCTGACCGTATTTAAGGGAGTAATTTGCAAAAAAGTAATCATTCTTCTGCTGGTCCTGGGGTTTTCTCTCCCATCACAAAGCAGAAGAAAAAATAGCCTGCTATTTAGCAGTGTTTATTTTCTACCACCTGCCTCCCTGCCTGTATTGCCACTCATCTCTCCCAGTGTTTCTGAACCCATTCATTTCCCTTCTGTTGCCTGCCCCCTTGAAGAACTCTAATAAGCCTTATAAGATGGCTTAACTCCTGTCATTCACAACGAGAGCATCTGAGATGCATCAGGAATGCCATAGTCAGGAAAGGAAGACGTCCCCAGTGTCGCTTTGGGTCCTGTTTGCAGGCAGGGATAAAAGCAGGTAGGCAGGGTATGCAACGGCTGCTAGGCGTTGGATGGAGAAAGTCCCTCAACTGGCTTTGCCCAACCTGCACATATTCCTGCAGTGTGCCGTGATTGCTCTGGCTGTCATCACAGGGGAAAAAAAATTCCCAGACTGCTTAAAACCTGTTTACTTTAAGAAGAGAACAGTCAAGCATATAGTTTAAAAGATGAGGTAGGATCAATTCTGTAACTTAAATGATCCAGGAGAGGAAACATTTCAGTTCCAATAGTCCTTGAATGTAATTACAGCCAACAGAATCCTAGTTACATTTACCATTTCGTGCAAAGCTGTGCACTGCAGAAAGAAGAGATGCAGCTTCCATAGCTAAGCCTCAGGCCGGTTTTAGAAGTAATTCTAAAACAAACATGAAATTAGCAATATTACCTTTTTCTTTAGCGGTATTGCATCTATATTACTGAAATATTTATCATATGTAGGTCACATACCATGCAGTCTGTAAGCTGATTTTGGAGTTATGTTAATAACTGCAAGAAGAAATGCTTAATCTGTCTAAAATTAATACATCATTTCAGACATTTTTGTCCCAAAAATGGTGAAATGCAAATAATTGTTTGAAGAAGTGAATCAGCTGCAGAATTGTAAAAGCCACTGTAACAGGTCATGGTGACAAATAGGATTTTCAGTTAATTTAATTGACCAATAAATATAAATGATGGGGAGATGTCTACCAAAAATGGTAAAAGAAAAACTGTTGGTGAAGTGATTTATAGTGGATTTAGAATAGTGAAAATAAGATAAAAAATCTGTTTTGACTTTAGAAATTTGGCTACATGTATCTCATTCTGCAAGCAGTCTCTGCCTGGAGCCCTAACTTGCTTCGTGCTGACTTGGAGCTACTGTCACGCGTAATGATTTTGTTTTATGCAATGGGTAAGATTCACTAAGAGTTTGCTCTGTGTACTGCTCATGTCATATATAGTCTTCCTATGTACAAATGTTGCTATTTTGATTCTGCATCCAAATTCCCCTTCACTCTTCCCTTATTACCAAGAAACCTAAATTTGATTCACAAAGTTTGCTTGATCTGGTAAGAGGAAATAAGCTTATTACGTGGCCTGAGTTAACTGAGCTACAGTAGCTGCAGCCAGTTATTTATACAACTTGTGAGTTTACATAAGGGTAGGACACTTTCAGGAGACCAGATGGACTAGAAAGCTGTCACACATCTTTCCAGGTTTGGGTAGTTAGTTGGAATACAGGTCAAGTCATTCATGATCAAGTGTTAACATATACAGACCTCAGTGATTATGTGAAATTACTGATCTTCATCTTACTCTTTTCTAGACAGGACATATCCATTGTACTGGTGGCCCTGATGGCAACCACATTAAAGAACCCAGAAAGGGTACAAATATGAAAATTGAGGTGATCCATTTGAAAGACAAAGACCCAATCAGCTAGCAGCATATAAAAAAACCCAAAACATATTGTTGATACAAAATAGGGTTGGAGGAAGTAGAGTCTTGTCCAAGTTATGTCAAGCCAGACATACTTAAAAGCACCAAATGTGGAAGCATCCTTAAATGATGTCCAAGTATTTTTTGAAGAAATTAGAGTATACGCTGGTATTCACAAGAAGCAAAGCCACAATGTAGTGACAAGTAAAGGATCCTGAAGTACTGCCACACAAAGTTTTAATGGTAGAATACCATGATACGTGACCTTTGGAGTCTTCACCTGCTTCAAACAGCAGACATTTATCATGGCTACTACATGGATCTTTCATGATAAAGCTCCAAGGTTTGTATGATGACAATGCTAGGGACAGCCCTGCTTCCCGTGTGAAAGGTGTTCAGCACACACTGTCTGAACAGATTAGAAAATTAGCGTGTAAATTACTTCCAAAAAGATTTAACTGAATATTTGGAAAGGATTTCAGGATTCCATATAGCTGAAATGAAGCAGGCAGGCTCAAGTACATAAAGACCATACCTGACAGGTGTTTGGATAACCCCTTTTAAAAATGAAGATTCTTCTGTGAACCTCTCTAGGTAACCTGTTCACTAGCCTTGGAGTTAAGAATTGTCTAATCTGTCTTCTTTGCTCAAGTTAGTGCACTTCTTCACATTCTGTCCCCAGTGGACATGGAAAACGATTGATCACTGTCCTCTTCATAACAACCTTTTACATACTGGGAAATTGCTATCCCTTCCTCCCCCTCCCCTTGAGCCTCATGCTTAGTCTTCTCTTTTCTAGACTAAACAAACCCAGTCCTTTCAACCTTTTCTTGTAGGTCATGTTTTCTAAACCTCTGATCATTCTTGCTGCTCTCCTTTGCACTCTCTTCAATTTGTCTACATCTTTCTTGAAGTGTGGTTCCCAAAGCTGGACACAGTACACCAGCTGAGACCTTACCCATGGAGTCTAAAGCAGAACACTTACTACTATTTTCACTGGTAAGACATTCCAGGTGAAGCACCAAAGAATAAGATTTGCTTTTATCCTAACATTGCATCAGCGAATCATGCTCTTGTGATTGTCTATGACCTCCAGTTTGCTTTCTACAATACTGCTGCAGTCATAATCTTTCTTATCTTGTTTCTGTGTATTTAGATTCTTCTTAGCAAGTCTAACACATTTCTCTGGCCTTTATTGCATTTAATCTTGAAGACCTCATACTGTCTCTCCAATTTACGAAGATTATTTTGTATTCTGACCATATCCTCCAAAGGGTGCCTGTATGTTACCAATTGCCATAGTTCAAAGAGGTAAGGACTGAGGTGTCATATGCTGTGATCCGTGACCTGTTACAGTTCCAGGGCTGTATGGTCCCATCATGTCTTTAGTAGCAATGACATTTGTGCCAGTCACCAGTCCTAGGAGCTTACCATACTTGCGGAGAGGAAAGTTCTGCCCACCTCACACCCGCATTGCAAGGGATATGCTGCTGACAGCACCCCAATGAGCAACCTCAGTTGCTCGGTTTCTCTAACCAGGGAACCACTCTGAGCATACAGCTGCTCTGCTTGAGTGCATCCCATACGACACCAAGTATGAATCAAATGCACCCAATGTATATGTTTTCTTTGAATTAGCATAGTCTGCTTTTAAGATTACTTCATCAGCCTAGACTGCTTTGCCTCGTTCTTTATCTTCTCCTGAAACCTGATGCACCAGTTCTCTCAGTTTAATCGTCTACTTTTTTGAAATTTAGTATCCTTATTCTGCCGCTCTTCTTACTTCTTTCCATCTGTTCAACCTTCCTTTTCATCCTATGGTCAATTTTCCTTTACTTTCAGATTCTCAACCACTTTTTCCCTAGAACCAGTGGCTCTCCCCCCATAACTGTCACTTCCCTTGAAGCATTTTCTGAAGATGGTTTTCCATTTCCAACACATGCTAGGAACATGATGGGCCACCTTTTGCTTTTGCAACAGATAAGCAAACTAGTGGTAGGAACTGGAGGGTTTGGGGGTATATATACTTCACAACCTCCTCCTCACCATCCAGCAGGATGGTTTGTAGTCCAACTCTGCTACATCTTCCCTTCACTTTTTTTATCTTTTCTAGCCCCAGATACAGTCAAGAGTGCTTCCTCATGCATCTCTCTGAACTTCAAAATAATTACATATCCAGTATTTAAATTCTTATATCAAAACTTGATAGGACTAATACTTGCATTCTTAAAATAAATCTACAAAATAATACAAATCTACAAATTTTAAATAAAAAAGAGATAAAAATTAAAATAAATCTACAAAATGCAACTTCCTTTTTCAGCAACTACTCTCTCTGTCCTTCCGTAGCCATACAAACTCCTCTGCGCTTGTCTGCCATGTCCTGTTACATCTCTGTGAACCCAGCTGTCATGAACCACGTGGTAGTGTATTAAGACTGAAACCTGCTTTAGTGTGCTCCTCAAATTCCTGGCATTTGACTGGAGATGCATCAGCAAAGTGCATTTTGCTGTCTTCCTTCATTTATCTCCTCTTCTGTTCATTTTCCCCCTTTTGCTACCTACTTCCAAGATTTTTCCTGGATCTCTATTTCTATTTTTTGCTCATTTGCTCATGTCAGCAGTTTCCCTCAAAGCCAGCGCAAACCTGGCCCTGCAGAAAGCTTTTCACCGGAGAGATCCCATTTCTGCCTAGCAATTTTCCTTTGTAACATACTGGCTGGTGGCTAAGGAAACCAAAATCCTTCTATCAACACCCTCTGTGCAGCCAAGCATTCTCCTTCAGCCCGGGCCATTATAATCTCCAGGATCACATTCAGAGCCTCTGTTCTTAACCTCCCAGTGCCCAGCAGCTGCTGGTCATGTGGATCCAGTAAATCCACCAAAAGTCTTCCCTCCCCCATCTTCCATCTTCCTTCAGCCTGGTTCTGGCTTATTTCAAGCCACCTTTCTGCCCTGATCCACCACTGCCACTCTTGCCACTCCTCTGCTCTGCACACATGCAGGGGCCTGCTGAGGTCCTCTGGGAGGCAGATGCTGCCCCTGCACATCCCTTGCCTGGTGAAGGATCCTTGTGGCTCAGCTGTCAAGCCCGTCTCTCCCATGTCACCTCGCCACCTTCTGCTTCCCCCATGCAAAGCTGCCACAACCTGTCGACTTGTGTGTCTTCTGCCTGAAGACCTCAAAAGGTATTGCAGTTTTTCCAGCGACGGGTGATACCAGGGGGCAAACCAGTGACGTAATTAGTGCCATGTGACCTGGTGAATTAAGAGCTGGATTAGAAATAAAATGGGTGACCTTATTCTAGTCAGCAGCCTCCAGTCATGTCTGAATCATGGAACATCTGCAGAGGTCCATTGGGTCTCCTAACTCCCCTGCAGATCAGGAAATATTATTAGGCCCATTTTATACTCCTGGCATGGATAGTCCAAGTGATTTGTCCTGGGTCACTCAGCAGAAAATTTCCATTGCTTCTAAGTATTATCAGACTAGACTCTGATGCTTTCCAGGTTCAAAATTGTTAAGTTACCTCTCTTATGTTTTTTTATTGCCNGTCAGCAGTTTCCCTCAAAGCCAGCGCAAACCTGGCCCTGCAGAAAGCTTTTCACCGGAGAGATCCCATTTCTGCCTAGCAATTTTCCTTTGTAACATACTGGCTGGTGGCTAAGGAAACCAAAATCCTTCTATCAACACCCTCTGTGCAGCCAAGCATTCTCCTTCAGCCCGGGCCATTATAATCTCCAGGATCACATTCAGAGCCTCTGTTCTTAACCTCCCAGTGCCCAGCAGCTGCTGGTCATGTGGATCCAGTAAATCCACCAAAAGTCTTCCCTCCCCCATCTTCCATCTTCCTTCAGCCTGGTTCTGGCTTATTTCAAGCCACCTTTCTGCCCTGATCCACCACTGCCACTCTTGCCACTCCTCTGCTCTGCACACATGCAGGGGCCTGCTGAGGTCCTCTGGGAGGCAGATGCTGCCCCTGCACATCCCTTGCCTGGTGAAGGATCCTTGTGGCTCAGCTGTCAAGCCCGTCTCTCCCATGTCACCTCGCCACCTTCTGCTTCCCCCATGCAAAGCTGCCACAACCTGTCGACTTGTGTGTCTTCTGCCTGAAGACCTCAAAAGGTATTGCAGTTTTTCCAGCGACGGGTGATACCAGGGGGCAAACCAGTGACGTAATTAGTGCCATGTGACCTGGTGAATTAAGAGCTGGATTAGAAATAAAATGGGTGACCTTATTCTAGTCAGCAGCCTCCAGTCATGTCTGAATCATGGAACATCTGCAGAGGTCCATTGGGTCTCCTAACTCCCCTGCAGATCAGGAAATATTATTAGGCCCATTTTATACTCCTGGCATGGATAGTCCAAGTGATTTGTCCTGGGTCACTCAGCAGAAAATTTCCATTGCTTCTAAGTATTATCAGACTAGACTCTGATGCTTTCCAGGTTCAAAATTGTTAAGTTACCTCTCTTATGTTTTTTTATTGCCTGGTTTGCATGAGATGAGATATTTTAAAACATTTTTGCTGTGCCATTTCTTTGAGGTAATAGGTTTTACAATTATCAATTTTGTTCATCGGCTGGTTCAGTGCCTTTGGAGGAAGCCTGTCCATTCCTTTATATAACCAGTCATATAAAAAAGATGTATTTATTGCAGAATGAAATCCAAATTTTTGAGCCTTTTACTTCAAAGCCATCTACAAAAGNCAGCCAAGCATTCTCCTTCAGCCCGGGCCATTATAATCTCCAGGATCACATTCAGAGCCTCTGTTCTTAACCTCCCAGTGCCCAGCAGCTGCTGGTCATGTGGATCCAGTAAATCCACCAAAAGTCTTCCCTCCCCCATCTTCCATCTTCCTTCAGCCTGGTTCTGGCTTATTTCAAGCCACCTTTCTGCCCTGATCCACCACTGCCACTCTTGCCACTCCTCTGCTCTGCACACATGCAGGGGCCTGCTGAGGTCCTCTGGGAGGCAGATGCTGCCCCTGCACATCCCTTGCCTGGTGAAGGATCCTTGTGGCTCAGCTGTCAAGCCCGTCTCTCCCATGTCACCTCGCCACCTTCTGCTTCCCCCATGCAAAGCTGCCACAACCTGTCGACTTGTGTGTCTTCTGCCTGAAGACCTCAAAAGGTATTGCAGTTTTTCCAGCGACGGGTGATACCAGGGGGCAAACCAGTGACGTAATTAGTGCCATGTGACCTGGTGAATTAAGAGCTGGATTAGAAATAAAATGGGTGACCTTATTCTAGTCAGCAGCCTCCAGTCATGTCTGAATCATGGAACATCTGCAGAGGTCCATTGGGTCTCCTAACTCCCCTGCAGATCAGGAAATATTATTAGGCCCATTTTATACTCCTGGCATGGATAGTCCAAGTGATTTGTCCTGGGTCACTCAGCAGAAAATTTCCATTGCTTCTAAGTATTATCAGACTAGACTCTGATGCTTTCCAGGTTCAAAATTGTTAAGTTACCTCTCTTATGTTTTTTTATTGCCTGGTTTGCATGAGATGAGATATTTTAAAACATTTTTGCTGTGCCATTTCTTTGAGGTAATAGGTTTTACAATTATCAATTTTGTTCATCGGCTGGTTCAGTGCCTTTGGAGGAAGCCTGTCCATTCCTTTATATAACCAGTCATATAAAAAAGATGTATTTATTGCAGAATGAAATCCAAATTTTTGAGCCTTTTACTTCAAAGCCATCTACAAAAGACATTTTCCTTCTTTTTTTTTTTATTTTTAATAATGAACTCTTTCCATTGATGAGTTTTTGGCACAACCTGTTTTGAAACCTTGCTATTTGAAACAGCTTGANCAAGCCCGTCTCTCCCATGTCACCTCGCCACCTTCTGCTTCCCCCATGCAAAGCTGCCACAACCTGTCGACTTGTGTGTCTTCTGCCTGAAGACCTCAAAAGGTATTGCAGTTTTTCCAGCGACGGGTGATACCAGGGGGCAAACCAGTGACGTAATTAGTGCCATGTGACCTGGTGAATTAAGAGCTGGATTAGAAATAAAATGGGTGACCTTATTCTAGTCAGCAGCCTCCAGTCATGTCTGAATCATGGAACATCTGCAGAGGTCCATTGGGTCTCCTAACTCCCCTGCAGATCAGGAAATATTATTAGGCCCATTTTATACTCCTGGCATGGATAGTCCAAGTGATTTGTCCTGGGTCACTCAGCAGAAAATTTCCATTGCTTCTAAGTATTATCAGACTAGACTCTGATGCTTTCCAGGTTCAAAATTGTTAAGTTACCTCTCTTATGTTTTTTTATTGCCTGGTTTGCATGAGATGAGATATTTTAAAACATTTTTGCTGTGCCATTTCTTTGAGGTAATAGGTTTTACAATTATCAATTTTGTTCATCGGCTGGTTCAGTGCCTTTGGAGGAAGCCTGTCCATTCCTTTATATAACCAGTCATATAAAAAAGATGTATTTATTGCAGAATGAAATCCAAATTTTTGAGCCTTTTACTTCAAAGCCATCTACAAAAGACATTTTCCTTCTTTTTTTTTTTATTTTTAATAATGAACTCTTTCCATTGATGAGTTTTTGGCACAACCTGTTTTGAAACCTTGCTATTTGAAACAGCTTGATGATGTTTTCTTAAATTACATCCTCTTGTGGGTCCATAAAATCCTGAAGTTATTACAAATAAATAAACGGAGTTTCTCTTCGTGATGTAAACCAGCTTTGAATGAAGTCATTGAGTGGAAGTTTGACTTGGATTGCTTCTGAAAAGCTGCTCAGACCCAGGGCAAAGTTCTGCTTTTCCTCTCTGTGCTGCAGAAATTGGTGAGCAGCTGTTCTAAGTCAACTGAGTGAAGCAAACCCCCATTGCTTAACGTCTTGTTTTAATTTCCAGTGGGAAACCAAGTATCAGAAAGTCCATACTCTCCACTCCCTTTTCTTTCTCTCACTTTTTCCAAGTAGCGTCCTCCTGAGCGAGTTGCACAACCAAGTGTTAGTGAAAGACATGAGATTTGAGAGTTTTTCCTTCTCTCTTGTGCTAGACATTCTATCCCATCCAGCAATGCAAGGGATCTCAACCTTCCCCTGATCAGTGCAGTTGACACCGCAATTTAATGACCTGTGCTCCATCTGAGCTGGACCACAAAGCTTGTGGCACCTGTATGAAGAGCAGACAGCACAGTGTAGACTCTGCTGTGGGCCATGGGGCCCAAACAGGCAGTGTTACAAAATTACACCAGCTCTTCTCCCTCCCCATTCCTTCCCACTGTGGTCCTCTGCACCTCCACAAATCTTCATGATTATCCTGGCTAGCCTTTATGTCACTGAGAGAAAAATTAGACCTTCTCTGTCCCCTTTCAAGGGTCCAAATCCCGGTCAGCATCACCTCAATGAAGGTTTGCTCCAGTGCCAAAAAGTTTTGTTGAATGCTTGTGGATTCAGGAAAACTTGTTAGTCTTAGCACAAAGTTACACATTTCTTTCACTAGCCTCTGGATCACTGAACATTGGTATTGATCTTTTTGACTTTTGAGATTTAGTACAGTTTTTACAAACACCCACCAACAACCCAAACACTCAAACAGGTAAGAATCATTTCATGTGTAAAGCAAGCAAACAAAACGCTCATGACTTGTTTTCTTAATTATTTCATTAGCTGTATTTATAATTAAGTAATATAACCAACAAACTCAGCAGTCTATCTCATAATACTGACTGTAATAGCTAGGACAACCTGTTCTCACTTCTCCTGACAGAGGGCCAGACTCTGACACTGGAGTTGTATATCACCTTTTAAATGACGTTGCTATGTGAAAAGCCTTATGCAAACACTGGGAACTGTTTGTGGAGTGAGGTACTACCTAGACTCTCGACCAAAATTAACAAGTATCTGCCCACAATCTTCACAGGAATCAACTCACGGATGAGAAAAAGACAGACATGATGGCAAGACACTTGGAAGATAAAATGCAAGCCATATTATAAGATATAGCTTGAATTACAAAGGACACTTTATTAATAGGTAAAAATCAATATAAGTATGCCATTTAGCACCATGATTGAGACCTATGTGCTATGTGCTCCTTCGCAGTTGAGATATTTTAGTCTCTCATTTACGAGCTGGCTGCCAGAGGGTTGTCACTCTGGTCCCCCAAGGGCTGAGCGCTCACACCAGCGCACAACTCCGTGCTTTGTCCACAGGCAGAGGTTAGCACTGGTCAGAGGGTGACATAGTATTCCCACCCCTTTCTCCCCCTACCCTGAAAACTCTGAGCTGAAAACCAAAATATTGGCAGATATTTCTTTGTATGCGGAAACGCTGTCACCACAACCTGTGGCGGAGCATGGGGCGTTCAAGCCCACCTCTCCCACTCCTCCCAGTGAGATGGGGAGATGGTCCTGCTCTGTGAGGAGGGGGCAGTGTCTTAGGTCAGTCGGGCAGCAGCACATATTGGCAGATTAAGCGTAACCAGAGATCCTGGCTGAGAGAGGAGAGCCAGTGTGTACAGCCTCCAACTACAGCTCCCATGAAACTCTGTGGCAGCATTTCAGTGCGGAAATATTTCAACTTTCAGACATTAGGGGGTAGGGTAGGGTATGGAAAAAGCTTGTTGAAAAACTGAAACTGTTCACAGAAAGCTGATATTTAAACAAATAATACATTTAACTGCTCATGAATTTTCTGTCAATAAACAGTTTCAAAAAATTCCTGATCATCCCTAGTCGAGTCTGCAACCCATACTGAGCTTTTTTATTACTCTGAGTACCTCTGAACCAGTTAACCCTGCTGTTTTCTCTTCCTCCACATAAGGTAGAGATTTGTTCATCTCGTGGGATGCTCAGTCAGCCCTTGGCTCCCCACACTGACAGCCAAGTTACAGTTTCAGCTCCACAAAACAGTGTTTATGTAAGAGCTGGAGAGAAGAGACACCTATGAACAAAGAAAAATAATTATATTTGTTTGTGTTATGGAAGCCCTCAGCAGCCCCACTCATGTCTGGGCCCCAGTATGTAGCACAGGGTAAGATCATAGTTGCAGTCTGAAGCTGCTTGCAATCTAATTAAGACAAGATGTAACCCGCTGGTGCAACAAACAGTTGAGAAGGGGATTGAGGATGGGGGAAGTGGTCGCTTCTTAAAAGGAGGAGAAAGAAAGGATAGATTTCAGCAAATTGCCCAATTCCAGCATCTGGCGCTTGAAAAATCTCACTGAATATCACAAAACCAACAAATAATCAGGAGTTTGTAATAAACCTTGAGAGCAGGTAAAGGTTTGACATATTACTTGACATTTTCTTTTCTTTTTTTTTTCTTACATGGATGCTTCATATATATGCCTTTAACTGAAAGGATTTAGCATGAATTATATCAGCCCATATTTTGGAGTGCTGTATACTATGATTGTCTACCCTAGCACTAGCTGTGGAGGTAGTCTCCAGAAGGCAAGGTTTTGTTAAGCAGTCATAATCATTAAGAAAGCCTTAAAAATTGGTGTGATGTGTATAGTCTTGACAGATCAGCTCCCTGAACCTGTAAATACAATGCTGAAGGAATAGGTCAGAGGTATGGATCAGTCTCCTTCATCTGAATGAGTAGCTGAATCTTAGAATTATCCATAACCATTCATATTTTCATATTAATTACTTCCCCATGGATTGCCTTTTTGTAGGTACTCAGGTAATGTGCTTATCTCAAAGTCCTAGTGACTTCCTGTATCCTCCTGTGTCCCAGCTCCCATTGCTTTCTAACCACTTGCCCAAATTTTTGGATTCTGGAAGGAGCAACTGCACATTTTCATACTTGATTCACTAGAACAACTTCCCTTTAACAACTGTAGGAGCAGGCAGTAGGAATACGAGTGTGCAGGAAGTTATATATCTATCAGAATTATGGTTGTGCCTTGTAGTGTCACATGGAAACATGGTAAATATGACGGTATGCTCCCCTAGTCATGTTTTAGGATGTCTTGATTTAGTACTAACACACTGGCATGCTCAGCAGGAGTCATTTCAGTTTCTGTTTGGAAACCACCTGCAAAAGAAAAATGCCTGGCAGAAGCAGAAAGTAACGGCGATTCAGTCTGCAACACCATTCTCTCTGGATCTGTCTTCAACACAAAACTAAATTATGGCACTGAGACAGTCACAATTTTGTTTGAAAGAGTTCAACCAAAATAACCTTTTTTATTTTTTGAAAAGTTACAGAGTGATAACTGGGGAAAAGGCAAAATAAATACAGTAAAAGATTCTTCAGCATGACACAGTCAGTGATTGTTGCTGGAGGAAGTTGGAAGGAGAAAACCAAAAAAAGTCAATTTTTCAGCAAGGTCTTGACTGAAAATTTCCACCTCGGAAGGAGTATACTGAAATCTCAACACTGTCACATAACATAGTCTTGAAAATGTGTGAATATATTAATTTTTAAAAGTGTTCACAAAACTTTACAGCTGCTACAGGCAAGTGCTCTGGTATTTACATCTGTTACAACCAGCCATAGTTAGATTATCAATCAGTCATTTGTAAAGTACTGCAGTGACTAAATTATAGCTCAATCAGCCTAGGCTGAGAGTGCTGGTCTCCATCTCTAATCATTCTTAGAATTGCATAGTTCTAAACACCCCTCAAAATTTTACTCCAACCTGGTCTAATTCTTCAGAAAATATAAGCCTTCAAAAACAGTACTGAGTTAATACTTCGATAGGATAAAAAGGGATATTCATGATGCTGATTAAGATGGACTGTCAGTCTGACAAGCCATGAACATGAAATGCAAATTGCTTGTGATCATTTAACTCCTTGGAACACAGTGTCCCAAAACTACACGGTTAACTCCATTTCCCTGTTAAAGCAATTAAAACTTGCCCATGTACAATTTTTCAAAAATTTATACATAAATGTGATATATTTCTTCATTTCCTGCCCTGAGCTTATGTAGCATTGCTGCATTTTGTTAAAAAAGCTGTCACGTTCCACCTCACCATTGGCTCTATTTCAGAAGTAATTGAAGTAGTTGTTGAAATATGCAAGGAGTACCCACACCGTAAACCTTTTTGTGCTGTTATTTCAAGATATATCTCTGTTCTAGTGGAAAAGTATGCTTGTATAAGGACTGTTCACATTTATCTGCTCTTAATAATATCTTTGCTCTTTAGAATACTAGCATCATTCCCCTTTAGCAGGCATGTAAGATGGTAAAATGTGACCACAGGTGCTACCCATTACTGAGCTGTGAATCTGCCATTCTATGTACCTCTTTCAATCTCTGGTTCCTAGTCAAATCCCAGTGACGTGTCTCTCATGTGGCTCAGCAGGGCTCCTAATCTTGCAAAGCTAGCATGAAAGAAACACAGCTCCTCCCATATGCTTCTGGTGGAAACTATATCCAGTAAACCTGAGCTAGTGGTCTAAAATCTTTTTCAAATTGGCAGTCAAGGTGAGTTTGAAAACCTTAGGCTGCAACAGTGATATTTGTTTTCACAAAATATCGTCTCTTCTTCTAATACGCAGTTGATTAGAATAACAGGGGGTCTAAACACTAAAAAAAGGGTAAGCACTGAACCGTTTTGGCTGGGATCTGATAATCCAGAAGGAAATTTTTTGAAATTGTTCAGATATTAAGCCTCCCCTCTTGTGCTGTCAACTGATTTAGTCCTTTTCCTTAACCTAATCAAGGACTTTCTATGCTTTTATGAAGATGGGTTTTTTCCCAAGTTTGTACTGAAACTTATTTCTGGCTTGGAGAAGAAGAAAGAAGAGATGAGCAGCCCTCTTGTAACCAGACAGCCCATTTTCCATAATGTTTCTCCAGATGAACCCACTGCCATTAGGACCTGCTCATAGGCTGACTGCAGCCTGCAGCGAAGCGCTAATGAGGAAGTGCCTGGGGAATATGAGGAAATACCTTTGTTCTACCATGAATAGTTTGTCTGCTTTACAAATATGAGTAATGTAAACAGGAGCCTTTCTATATGTGTCATGGCAAGGAGACCAAGACTATCATGGAAAGTGATAGTTTAATGGCTCTGGCACACAGCCAACAAAAAGGCTACCAGGTCATGCTGTTTCCAAAGGCACAGGGTACAAGCTGGTGCTGGAGGAGAGGTAGCCATTATATCCGCTGGTGTAAAACAGAGTCTCCCACCAGCTGCTCTGATTCATAGGAGCTGCGACTGTGCAAGCCAGCCTCAAAACCAAGGGAATACAAAACAACCTTTATGCCCCTCATGTCCCTATTTTTGCAGTCATGCATTCCGCTTGCTTTTCTTTTGGAGCTTCTAGATTTTAATCTAAATATTAAAGGCTTCTCCAGGTCCCTGAACCAGCTCAGACTTCCTTTGTTTAGAGGTAGCTGTCTGCTTTCTTAGTCAACTTTGCACATTTTATTTATCGATACTCCCAAGTCAATCAAGGAGATGAGTGTCTCTTTTATGCAGCTAGCAATACCTCAGATAAAACATTATTGCAATATATTAATCCATATGCATTAGTCTCGAGTGTTGGTGTCTATAGGTTTAAGCTACCTACTCATCAGCTGACATGCAAATTCAGTTGTACACCTGCAATTTTCTACTGTATTACAAGAAAATATATACAGATAGCCCTATACAGCAAGGAAAGGAAAACCTGCATATCCTTCCTCATAAAAGTGTAATCTTTACTTTTAATACAGATATCAGCAATATAAACAGAAGTACTCAGATCTTGTAGACAAGGGCTCACAGCCTTCTAACAGAAAAAGGGCCACACTGCACCCAGCTCAGAGAAACCCTTATAACACATCTGTTCAGATGTCACTGGTTGCACAACGGGATGTCCTTCAGCCTGAGTGGGGGCCATGGGCAGAACTGCTCTGGGCTTCCCACATCGAAGAATTTGAAGCAGGGGGAGCCAGACTCCAAGCCTGGCAGTCACGGTCCCTTTTCNGGAAACAAAGCCAAGACCTGCCCTTTGCTAAATCAATGTGCAAAAAGCCAACACAAATTAAAGGTCGATTTCTGCATAAGAACTGACTTAAATGTTTCTATACAAATGACTCATGTTCAGCACAAGGCTGACCCTCCAGATGAATGCCTGTCCAAAAAAAAATACCAAACGCCCCAGATCTACAGCTAAGTAAATAAACTACAATGACCCCAAAATAAAATGTGAAACACACAAGGCTCACAAAACAAGATTTTAATGACGCATATGGTCTTTATTTGACCCATAATGGTTCTTTGATATATAGTGGCAAGACTTCAACTTACTGATGGAACAACATTTTCATGTAACTCATCCTATTGCTAATGAAATAATCAATCTCCTTTATCTGTTTGAAAGCCTATATTCAATAGCAGGTCTTGGAATATTTTACCAGCAGAGGAATGACAGAAAAGTGGCACACAGATAGAAATTAAACAGGAGTCACTCTGTCCTACTTGTTCCCTGAAAAAAAATTGATACTTCTGTAGAGAAACGCTAATTCATTAAGGGGCTGACTCAGCACAGGTAACGAGGCAGTTGCCAACTGCAGAAGACTCCTTCAGGAAAGAAAGTGTCCTCTGCTAAACTGTTTACACTAGTGATGCAAGAGTCCTGGAAAGATGGGCTTCCTGCTGCAGTTGTTGCAGTGGGATGTATGGCATGGGCCAGGGGTGATGGTAAGCTCCTTCCAAAAGCACCTTTCTCTGCTTTCTTTCCTCCTCTCCTTCCTCAAGCGTAGCCAAAGCAGTGACCCGAGGTCTCCAGGACTTGCTTTCCTTGCCCCTCTCCTCAACCTTGCTGTGCAACCTGTCCCCTGGCAGGTCCAATTCTTCATCCATGGGCAGCAATTCAATCCTGCCTACACTACCAAGAAGTCCTGGGCTGCCTTACATGGGCCAACCAGGGGAAAATCTAGATGGGGAGGTAACATTGGTCTCTTCTCTTTCAGACCAGTTATTTCCATGCAGCTGAGTGTTTAAGAATCTGGCTGAGAGTAATTAGTGCATTTCACCATATTAAGGACTCTCTCAAATTCCTGTTACTTTCTACCTTTGTGAAGCAGCTCTGTGTCATTAAGTGGCAGAGGTATGGTCTCTTCTTACAATATTAGATTCTATTTATTATATTCACAGATGCCAGGTTTGTGATATTCTGTGGCCTTCAGCATCCTAGCAGACTGCATTAAGCACTGGAGGGATCGATCTGATACTAATTTGAGTTTTTATGATATTTTGTTTAAACGATTATCCAAATACAGCAGGCATCTGTTTGGAGCATCTTTGGCACTGTTCAGAGAAACTATATTTCGCTCAGCTTTCATCCCTGATTTAAATTGATTACTACTCAGGGAAGGGGCAGGAACAGACACAGGTATATACAAAGCATGTGTTACATATGCCTTTTTTTCCCTGATGTGAAGGGAATGGTGTAATTTTAAAAGCTTCCCACTTAGCCTGTTTTTTCTGCCCAAATCTAACTAAAGAGGCTGCACAGCCACAGCTGTTTGATACAGTGAGATACCATGTATAATCCTCGGAGGAGGAGGAGGAGGCAAGCCTCCTCTCACATCCCCAGCAAATCCAGACTCATCCTATGCTCAACTTCATCAGACAGACAGAGGCTTTCTACCCTCAGCCCTCCAGGACCCGGCAGGGGCACAGACCCCCGCCTCCGACACACAAGTGAGGGGGACCCAGGAGTTGCAGGGGAGCAGTCAGTGGCTAATCACAGTTTTCAGCAGGGATACAATTTGGCAGCTCTGCATATAATGCTGAAATCCCTGATTAAATTTCGGAGGGCAAGGGAAGTCAAATCCTATTCTTCTCTCCATTCGTGGGGACCAGCACAGTGCACAGCTCAGAGAACAGAATTTAGCTCACTGCAAAAGTGAAAAAAAAAGAGAAATTATTCACATTTTGTTTTGCAACTACTCTTAGAAAAGGAAAGTCAGGTATGAAACATGAGGTGTTCATTTTATTTGTCAATTACGAAGAGAGATAACAATGTAACTTTTCTAATAAAATGCAGTGTATCTGCAGTGTACGTTGCATCTGAGTAGATCTCTATTTCCAGACATACAGAGGACAGAGAGGAATTCTCTTGCACTTTTTTCACATGCAGCAATTTCCCAGGTGGAAGTTTACTATTAAGACTTACAGCTAACATACTGAAATGTATTAAGAGGGTTTAAGGCTTCCATTTATCTTCATTAAAACCAGTTTGAGTTTGAAAGCTGACTTGAGGATAATTTTTCATATCGGGACTGAGAAGACAGAGGTTTCACCCCAGCTCTTCAGCTGACTTGGGCAGTGATTTCAGACAAATCCCATCAGTCTGGGGTATGAAAAGTGAGGTTAATAGCACATCTCTCTCTCCAAAGTAGTCTGACATCTCTTCAGAAAAACCTCTGTGAAGGAATAGGATAGCATTGTAAGTGAATTAAGTTAAATTCTCTTGTCTGATTCAGAATCTGAGCAGATGGACCTACGTATAGGAATCCATGCTGCAAGTTTTATAAATTGGGAGACAGTGTGCAGCTATTACAAAACCATAGAGCATTTTGTAAAAAAATATACTGCTGTTAATAATAAAGTAAATACCATTCAAAAGCATATGTAAGTTAAGTACAATAATGCAAACTTCGATGTCAGCCACTGCTCGGGGAATCACATCTTTCCTGCATTTTAAACAAAAAATTATATATCCTCACAGTGTTGTTCAGACAAGCAGAACAGTGCAGTGTTATCCTGCTGGATGAAGGTGAAGAGGAAGAGTGATGTCCTCTGCAACTTCACCTTTCCCCCTTCGTGTTCTGCTCAAAGTAGCGCTGTGTCCCTGAAGCCACCTGGAGCACCCACGGTTGGGTGGGAAAAGAGCCAGGAGAAAAACACTGTCCTGACCCCTTTTACCGCCAATCTGCAGGTGAAAGCAGCAGGATTAATGCTGCTAAAAGCAGCAGCAGAGAGCACAAGTGCCTGTGGCAACCTCCGTTAGGTCAGAGCGCAGCCCAGGGCACTGCAAAATTGACCCCACAGCCTGCGGTCATGCTGAGCTGCCATGGGTGGTGGCATGGACTCAGGGGGATGATGAGGGGAGAAGATGTAGCTGAGTGGGAAGCTGCCTGTGTGCCCAGCACCCAGCACTGTGGTTCTCTGTTCGACCCTTAGCAAAATGGAAAGAGTGTGCAGTTCTTTTTTTGGCTTACAAATAGTCTGTGAATAGATGCGGCTGGAAACAGGCACCCAGCAGAGATCATAAATAAACACTTTGTCCCAAACCTCTGGATTTTTGATCTTTTTTGAAAGAGGGCAACAGGATATTGCATTTTTGTTCTTCAGCTGCTCTGCCTGAGAGCACCACAGTGTCTGACATGAGCAGTGCACAATCCTGCCATCATTTGTGTGTTGTAGATGACACCTCAGCTAGACTTCACTGTTCCAACACCCATGTTGGTGGTCAGTGAGTAACATACTTGCTACATCTTATGGGAACCTCAAGTGAAGCAAAACTGGAGTAAAGGTGTCTTGAAATGGCCTGAAGTTAAAGGGACCTCAATTCTCTGTGTCCAGTTGGGAGAGGAACCTCCAGATGTCCAAGGGACCTCTTGGACAACACATCTCATAGTGTCTTGGAAACATTCTGTCTCCATTTTCTCTCCTTAAAATGGGTATAATGATACAGACTTTCCTTGCCAAATGCTGTGAGATCTACATATGAAAACGCTGTATGGGAATTAGGTAACTTTGGTGTTGTTATTACTGCTGCTGTTTGTGCATTTGCACTGAAAGTAAAGTTACTGTGCAAGGGCATCAACCAAAAAATCTTACTGCAAAAACATGCAAGTGTGATTAATCCCCAAAAAGTAAATTCACATGCTCCAAGTTAAGC